>JASTWQ010000280.1:0-255690 GCA_035220615.1 Leptothorax acervorum
TTGAAAGACACCTGGAGTGCATGATGGACTTATTGTCCATTGTAACTGAAAAGTATGCCAAAAGTAATTGTAATGTTCTTTTGCATAATTATTAGAATTTATTGAAGTCTGATTATGTTATTTTAAGTCTGATTGTATTATTTGAAGTTTGATTATATTATTTAAAGTCTGATTATATAATATTGTAAGTCTAATTATATTATTTGAAGTCTGATTATAATATTGTAAGTCCAATTATATTATTTTAAGTCTGATTATATTATTTAAAGTCTGATTATAATATTGTAAGTCTGATTATATTATTTGAAGTCTGATTATAATATTGTAAGTCTAATTATATTATTTTAAGTCTGATTATATTATTTGAAGTCTGATTGTATTATTTTAAGTCTGATTATAAAATAGCACGAATTACAGGCAGAGAAATAAAAAGATGAGATCATTTTATGAAGAGAGGCATAATGTCTTATACTCTGTATTGCTAAATTCTCAAAATAAATATTACTTATATAAAGTTTTTATTTTTTCAACTTAGTTTTTATATTGTCTTTATGTAATATACAGACATATATAGCATTTGTATTATACATATATGTAGTACAATTATTAGATTGTAATACTGTAAATTAATGTTATTATGTCTAATAGGAATATACAAAGTTTTAATATTAAATATATAACGCAGCGAGGCGGCGTTGAAGGATAGTCTTGCTGTAACTGAGATCAGTGGAATGCATGGAAGATAACGGTCGTTGAGCCAACATTGTATGCATGTAGATCCTTTGCTGAGCTGAGTCCAGACCGACCTGAAATGAGAAAATTGCATTATTAATAATTGTACTAAATATTATACAAATCTATTCAATTATTATAAGCTAGAGATAAAATGTGTGAATATAGTTTCATATATTATCTTACATAAAACTCAACGTTGTAGATCAATGTTGATTACTCCGGAGGGTTGATGACATCTCCCCTGAAAGCACGGGCATATTGCCAAGGTGCCTGTTCCTCTCCAATAGGAGACACAAAGTAATCTCGTAGATAATTTCTCATCCCGTTGGCAGTATCTCCAGCTCGATTAGCCCTGACTCGGCCAAGTCTGGCAAAGTGTTGACGTGTACCTCTGTCTGTTCCAATTATTATTTTGAATTAGATGATATTTACGTTTTAACAAATATATATACATATGAATATACTTACTGTGGTAGCACGACGATTTTTGCATAAACTCAAGCGAAGACCATGCAGACAGACACGATGAACGATGCGACTTGTATTCAGATCCACGTGTGTACCTCTCTCTGCTCCGATTATTATCTTGAATTAAATGCTATATACGTTTTAACAAATATATATAGAATATATATATAGAATATACTTACTGTGGTAGCATGACAATTTTCGCATAAACTCGAGCGAAGACCATGCAGACAGACACGATGAACGATGCGACTTGTATTCACGATTCACACGTATGTAACCTCGGCAACTGACGACATAACCTCTCGAAAGCAGCGCCTTTCGACCGCCGTTCTCAATTCTCACTTCTGATTGGTTGGTCTGCTACGCTGTACGACCTACGAAGCCATTGTAGACAACCCTGGCCGCAAGAAATTGCGTTACAACTTGCGCCTTAAAACCATTCCCCTACTGCCACTGCCTTACAACCTCTATGTAGAAGAAGCTTAAAGCGGCCCATTATTTTTGTACGAGTTTCACTCGCGAGCCGGACTTGAACGTTTTTCACTACACACACACTCCCGAATCGCGCAAAGCCCGAGTCGATCCAGCCGCGTAGGTTATCTCGCTCCGCGCTGTCACATCACACACCGCCGGGCCGCGGGGCGCCGACGACAGTGCAACTGCACTCAGTACACCAAGTGCACCGCTGGCGACACTTTGTTGCTCTACCGCCGGGCCGCAGGGCGCCAGCAGCGCGACTGCACTCAGTACACCAAGTGCACCGCTGGCGACACTTTGTTGCTCTAAAATGGAAAATAGCGCCATTAACGTCAAGATTGTGAAAGTGACGCGCTACCCCTGGCGCCACGGCGCGCCGTGGCGAGAGTGTGAAAGTGACGACGACGTATCTTAATGTAAAATTTTCAGGTCTGGACTTTTGCATCGCAATATATTTTTTCGTAGGCCACGTAGGGGAAAAATAAAAATACTTTCATTATATAAATTTGGTCCAAGCTTTCCATTGAGCCTAGTTAGAACTTGATCCGTTCACTAGCTATCGAGATCTCAAAATCTCGAGTACTCTCAACATATATATAACTCGTCGCGTCGCGTATATAGAGCCACGTCTGTCTCGCTCCGCGCGTACTTGGCGCGAGACACTACCGTGTCTCTGGATTATTCATTTTTTAATTACTTTGCAATTATTGATGTAATGACTTGTATTCTACAAAGCCAAAAAGTATAGAAATAATTGATGATGTTTAATAATTCATTTATTGATACATACATAGATTCTTATAATCAATCGTCAATTTTTGCAGCAACTTTACGCTAGTAATAAAGAAATGCATAACACTCTCATAGGTAACATTGAGAATCTTGTGATTGATTACTTTCTATAATCATTCCTGACTTTATTTAACATCTATTTATAACCCAAGCATTATTACATTAAAATGCAGAAGGAGTTTCACACCTTTAATTATTTAAATGTAATAATACTTTGGTTATATAAATACATTTTAAATGAAAATTACAGGTCGTAATTGTAGAAAGTTATTATTCATTATTATTTAATGTAAATACAATAATTTGAAATGACAGTCAAACATGTACATTTAAAGTATAAGTATCACTTTTTAAATATGATTAATTTTTGCAATGTAATGATGAAGTGGTATTATTTTGAAATAATGACGTTACAATTTGTGTATAAAGTAGTTATTAAATGCACTGTACAGCTACAAACATTTACAATTATCTTTACATACCTATGTATAACTGACAAATATTATATTATAATAATGAAAGGTGTATTTGATTGAGTAGTGATTTACACACAATGTTAGTTGAAATTGTGTATAGGTTTAATAATCAATCAAGTACACTTTTCATTGTAATAATACTTGTCTTATAAGTAGGTATGCAAAGATTATCATTGATGTTTATAGCTATAGAGTGTATTGATTTAATTACTTTGTACACAAATTGTAATGTCATTATTTTAAACTAATAGCACTTTATTATTACATTGCAAGAATTGATCATGATATTTAAAAAGTGATACTTATACTTTAAATGTACATGTTCGACTGACATTTCAAATTATTTTAATACTTGGTTTACTAATAGGCACTAAGCAAAACTTGTACATGATAATGTAGCTATACAGTATTCTAAAAGTTAGAGAACCGGTAAAGTTAAAGTAGTCCTTTTTGATTATGTAACACATTTTATGCATATTATGTATATATACATATACAGGGTGTCCCATTTTAACTTAGACAGCTGAATAACATGAAAAATTGCAATGTAATCAAAAAATGTTTTAGACAAAAGTTGTATGGTCTAAAGGGGGACATAAGATGGTGGCAATGATTGATCCGTTCGGGAGTTATTTAGGGTCAAAAATTGACTTTTTCCAACTTTGACTTTAAATAACTCCCGAACGGATCAACGTATCGACCTCTGGTTTGCGCCAAAATTTTTCTTATTTTACGCCTTTTCAAATGGTATACTACAATATGGGGGTTTTACTTAAAATTTTTTAGTGTCCCAGGGGACTGCAACTCAAAAATTTTAAATGAAACACCCCCAATATTGTAGTATATCATTTAAAAGGGCATAAAATAAGAACAATTTTGGCGCAAACCAGAGGTCGATACGTTGATCCGTTCGGCAGTTATTTAAAGTCAAAGTTGGAAAAAGTCAATTTTTAACCCTAATTAACTATTTTATGCCCTTTCAAATGATATACTACAATATAGGGGGTTCCATTTAAGAAATTGAAGGTGACGTTCACGTGAGCTTCAAACGACCATCCAAAGTCAAATCATTGCCACCATCTTATGTTCCGCTTTAGACCATACAACTTTTGTCTAAAACATTTTTTTATTACATTGCAATTTTTCATGTTATTCAGCTGTCTAAGTTAAAATGGGACACCCTGTATATACAGGGTGCTTCAGAAATAGGTCAAACGTTAAGAGCACATTCGACTCACTAAAAGGATGAAAAAAAGTCATACAACCTTGGGTCCGAAAACGCTTCTTCTTTAAGTTATAATATTCACTACATGTATGTTCGAGTTAATGAAAACTGTATAATAAGGAAGCTCAACGTCTCCATTGACAAATGTTTTGTCAAAAACGATCTCAAAAACAATGTCCTGCTAAAATAACTTTATTTTTATCCACTTACTAACCTAAGTTTTTTATAAAAAGTTTAAAACTTGGAAAGGAAGCGTTTCCGAACCCATGTTTATATGACTTTTTTCATCCTTACAGTGAGTGGATTATGCTCTTTAAAGTTTGGCTATTTTTGAAGCACCCTGTAAATATGTATATATGGGGCATTCTATACCAAGTTGACCTAGGTCTGACCCTTGACCTCGCGGATTTAGTTGATGTTCTTTTTATGTTATTGTTCCAAATCTAAAATGCACTCACATTTTTGTTAAATATTTTAAAATACATGTAATTTACTTATAATTTTTTAAATCAAACATATCGTTGGCCACAATTCAAAAATCAGAAAAACTTAATAATTTTTTGTCAAATATCAAAATTTTTAAGCCTTGACCCAGAGTGGACTGGCGTCCGCTTGTATTTTTTGACCTTTTTTTTAAAAAAAACATTTTAAAAAATTAGAAACAGAAGTCAGTCCACTGTAGGCTGTTGCTTTAACATTTTTATACATATATAAACAGGATTTTTGACAATTTGTTCATATTTTGTCGACGCGGTTATTTGTATGATTTTAAATGAAAATAATTGCGTTGGAAACATTTGAAAAACTGTACAAAAATCCTGTTATATACATAGAAAAACGTTAAAGCAACAGCCTACAGTGGACTGAGTTTTGTTTCGAATTATTGAAAGTGGTTTTTCCGAAAAAAGGTAGGAAAAAATAGAAACAAACGCCGGCCCACTCTGGCTCAAGGCTTACAAATTTTGATATATGACAGGATTTTTAAGAATCTTTTAATATTTTCAATCTGTGGGCAACAATGTTAGTTTTAAAGAATTATAAGTAAATAAATTTATTTTTAAAAATGTAAACAAATCGGAGTGCATTTTAGAGTTGGACCAATAACATAAAAAATCACCGCCCAAGTCCGACAGGTCGAAGGTCAGACCCAGGTCGATTTGGTATGGAATGCCTCATATGTAGAGGGTGTCCCATTTTTACCTACACAGCAATACATATATCTCGGAAATTCAGCTTTATCCAAGAAAGTGTAGTAGACAAAAGTTTTAGGATAAAAGATCTACTTACTGACCGTATCAGTTTCACTATGGATTTTCGTTTGCAAGGTCAGGCCAAGATCACCTTCATTTTTTTTAATAAAACCAATATTTTTTATTGCGTATTCTTGTAGCCCTTGTCAAGCCATTTTTAAAACACTATAATAAAGCTCTCGTTCCTTAATAATTTTCTGATATTGTCAATTTTGTTGTAATATTTTTTATATAAAACATGAAGTATCTCGCAAAGTATTCACTTTTTGATGACTTTACCTTGATACTTTAATACGTAGAATAATGAGAGGAACAGTAATATTGATTTTTACACTTACAATTCTGTAAATGCGTGTACAAGATGCAATCAAAATTGTTGAAATAATTCTTTCAGTTTTTTTTGCAACACTCGATTTCTTTCATTATTGTACGTATGAAAGTATCATGTTGAAGTCATCGATAAGTGAATACTTTACAAGATATTTAATGTATTACATGAGAAATATTATGACAAAATTTAAAATATTGCAAGAAAATCGTAACAAAAAAGAGCTTTATTATAGTGTTTTGAAAATGTCTGGACAAGGGCTACAAGAATATGCAACAAAAGATAGAGGGTTTTATTCAAAAAATTCAAGGTAATCATGACCTGACCTTGGAGACGCCGCACATGGTGAAAATGATAACGTCATTAAATAAATCTTTTAAACCGTACAATTTTTGTTTAAAACATTTCTTTCGATAAAGCTTAGTTTCCGATATTTTGCTGTCTAAGTTAACACGAGACACCCTGGATATACATAAATACATATACATATATCTTAAATTGAATGTAAAGTTAGTGCCAGAGGCGTCAATCGTGGACTGGCTACTTTTAATTAAATACCAGAGGCGTTCATCGTGTGTTGGTTAATAAAATGCCACAAGCGTCAATCGTGGGCTGGCTACTTTTAATAAAATACCAGAGGCGTTCATCGTGTGCTGGTTAATAAAATGTCACACGCGTCAATCGTGGGCTGGCTACTTTTAATTAAATACCAGAGGCGTTTATCGTGTGCTGGTTAATAAAATGCCAGAGGCGTCAATCGGGCTGGGTAGTTGTAATTAATACCAGAGGCGTTAATCGTGTGCTGGTTACTTTAATGTCAGAGGCGTTAATCGTGGGCTGGCTACTGTTATTGAAATGTCAGAAACGTCTATTGCGACGTGAACTGACTGTTTATAAATGCCAGTATATTTTTATTAAAGCATTAGTATAATAACGTATATAATTTGTAATATAAATAAAATTAAGAAAGGACTGCTCTAACTTTTTAGTAAACATGTTTACGTATTATCTTAAATTTAAAAACAAATGAAAAATTTAACGCGTAATTGCACTAGTACTGAAATTGATGTTTATTTATATTTTTCTTTGCAGGCGGCAGCAATTGGAATTGGCCAAACAGCAATCGAAAGAAGAAGTGTTTTCTACTGGTGATGAATCCATCGCTTGTCCCGAGACAGTGCAATCACTGTCCGACGCGATGGATTCGGAGAACAATACTCAAAAAGTACAGAGTTTGAGGCCAATAAAAGGTACGTACAAAAATGTAGACAAATGCGAAGATAACAATAATCGTGTTATCGAAAAAGGCCCTATGGATACGAATCGTATCCAAGAAAGCATGCTTAATGGCCGTCGCATTGAAACATTTTATGGTTCTACTGTCGATGAATCTGTCGATAGTTCAAAATCAGTGGTTACTCCCGGTACGATGGATGTTGAGATTTGTACCCAACAAACGTGCCTGGCTGTAACGCCAAAATGCAAAGATACGTATGATAATGTCCAATATCGCGAAAATGACGATATTGAACATGACATTCTTGTTGAGGGTGCGAAGGAATCTACCTATGTCCGGAAATCAGTGGAATCACTGGTTACTCCCGGTACGATGGATGTGGAGCTTCGTACCCAACAAACGTGCCCGGCTGTAACGCCGGAATGCACAGATTATGTCCAATATTGGACATCACCTGACGATGACGATATTGAGAATCATAATCTTGTTATCGAGAAAGGCGGTACGGAGGAAGGTCTCGAAGAACATAAGCTTGAGGGCCGTCGCATTGTCGACTTTAATTTTGTGTTGAATGAGCTTCACAGAACATTCGATGACCATGCGCCTCTTATGAATTGCCAATTTAAATATTGGAAACTCGTCGCTTCTCGTCGCGTTGGTCTATTGACGCAGTTTTATTACAAATGCCAATTTTGCAATCATACGGCCAAGTTCTGGTCAGAACCGAAAAAACCAGATGTATTAGATATTAATACAGCTGCTGCAGGTGGAACTATCACTACCGGAATTGGTTATGCCCAGTTGAAAGAGCAACATGCAGCTATGAATATTCCTTGTATGTCGGAGGTGACGTACATCAAATATCGTGAACAGTTAGTCGAAGAATTTGCCATGGAAAATATGAAAATGGCTGGCGAGGTTGAAAAACAACTCGCCCTAGAAAGAAACAAAACTAAAAATGGTATTCCTTATATAACTGTCATAGCGGATGGCAGTTGGATGAAGAGGTCGTACGGTAAAGCCTACGATTCACTGTCCGGTGTAGGTGTCATAATCGGTTATCGCACACAAAAAATTCTCTTTGTTGGCATTCGCAATAAATGTTGCGCAATATGCTATATGGCGGAACGACAAGGTCGCGAATCAAAGACGCACACATGTTACAAAAATTTTGATCGAAACGCAAGCTCCACAAGCATGGAGAGCGATGCCATTGTAGAAGGTTTCAAAAATAGCCTTGAGATGCATGGACTTATTTATGAAACAGTTATCGCCGATGGGGACAGTAACGTATATCAGGCCATTATTGACAATAAACCATACAACGAACAGATGGTAACGGTAAAGAAAATAGAATGCACCAATCATCTGCTTCGTAATCTCTGTAAGAAACTAAGAGCCGTGGCTCAAACAACTCAGTCAAAAAGAATGCGTGGTTTCATTGACATGCGAAATGTTGTAAAGAGCAACATCTTAAACATTCGGAAAGAAGTGACACAATTAGCTTCTTTACGACAAAAAGGAGACCAACCTCATCATGTTAAGGCTACGGAATTACGGCAAGACATAAAAAATATTCCTAGCCATATATTTGGTGAACACAAACGATGTAAGGAACGCGGTCAAAACTGCGAAAATGACCGCGAACAAAATAAAAATTATGTACCAAATCTGAAACTGCATGGTCTGTATCAAAAAGTAGAAAGTGCTATTAACTATCTAAGCGCTTACTCCGACAGCTTGCTGTTAAATTTAATCAATAATCCTGCAGAATTGTTTAATTCGATAATCTGCACAGAAATTGGTGGAAAGCGCATTTATTTTGGCAAACGAGGTTCTTACAATGCAAGAGTTTCGGGAGCAGTTACGCAACATAATACGCGCAGAGGCCTTACAAAAATGTATGAAGGCATGTGTAAAACTGTTCCGCCTATTGTCGAGAAACTGGAAGAGCAACGGCAAATAAAAATTGCGAGAACAAGAGGATCTCGAAAAATCGATGGAAAACGAAAGAAATTCAAACGAGAATCAAGTACAGATCATTATTACGGCCCGCAATCGCAAGAGCCAGATCTTTCACCTGAGATATTTGAAGAACGTCGACAAGACCATATAGAAAAATTGATGGAAAATGGAAGAAATAGGGAAGAAATTGAACGCAATACTAGACAACAAAGTGAATCCGAACTGTGGTTAACACTGAGAAATCAAATGTTGACAGCGTCCAATTTTGGAAGAGTTTGTTGTAGGAAAAAGACAACGTCTTGCGCAGTGACAATAAAGAATATTTTATTTCCTGTGCCTATTGATACCCCAGCCATGATATATGGTCGCACTCAAGAAAAAGTAGCTAGGAAAGAGTTGGCCGCAAAAATCAATAAAGTTATAAAACCTTGCGGTTTATTTATTGATTCTAAAAATCCATTTCTGGGTGCATCTCTTGATGGACTCATAGACGACAATGGTTTGGTGGAGATTAAATGTCCTCTGTCGGCTGAACATTTAACAGCAGAAGAAGCCATAAAGACATTACCCCGCTTGAAAAACATCTTTGATAAAAGAGACCCAGATAAAATAAATCAAAATCATCATTTTTTTTATCAAATTCAAGGTCAATTAAACATAACGCAACGAGAGTATTGCATTTTTGCAGTATGTACTCCAAAAAGCATGAAAATAGTGCGTGTAGATAGAGACAATGTTTTTTGGGAGAAGCATATGCTGCCTGACCTAACACGCTTCTATAACGATTGCATGCTTCCGGAAATCTTGGATAGTCGCCATAATAGGCGTATGCCAATAAGGAATCCAACATATATTATAAAAGCAAAGGAAGAAGCAGCTAAAAAGAAAAGTATTTCAAAAAGTAATCAGCAAAATGCAGTAAAGAGCAAAAAGGTCATTAATAAAAATAACGAATGTGACATTTCGCCGATAAAATCAACAATTACTACTGCTCTGATTGCTCAAGATATGGAGCAGGATGATGAATGCTCATATATTGGTACAAGCTCCAAGCGAGATATAACCAAAGAGGATAAGGCAAGACGAAGAATAAATTTAGATGAAATTATTATTCCTATTTTCATTGTGAAAGAGAATGTCTTGTCTGACAGCGAACTATCCGACGAATCGATAGATTCATTTTTACGCATCATAAGAGAAAAAACAGACTTTGAAACGCAAAGTGTACAATTTCAAACACTTTCTGATGATTGGATTGCCGCTAGTAAGAACGACAAAAGTGTGCAAATAATTGGAGGGAAAAACTGTGCAAAGGGAATTGCACAGGGAATTGAACACTGGCGATGTATATTTTTTGATGGCACCAAACTGTTCGTATATGACAGTATACCTGGCTGTACATACGATAAATTGGTAGCCAAGGAAAGAAAATATATAAAGCGTCGATATCCAAAAATAAGGCAAAGTGATATTATTTTTGAGAAAGTCGATGCACAACCAGACGGTAAAAGTTGCGGAAATTACGCCGCAGCTTTTGCCACATCTATAGTAAAGAACGGCAATCCTTGTAATGTAAAATATTCCATGGACGTGCAAGACATGAGACGACACTTTATGAAAATTATAGAACAAGAAAAACTGTCGCTTTTTCCAACACGTCCGACGTAATACTATGTACAAAATAGTATATATATCATTGACATCAAACATGCCTCCATAAATTAAAAGTATTTGTTCAGTGTATTGACAAACTAAATGTCGGGATCGTCTATTCGGACGGTACTGATTATTACAACTGTGTATTATTTTTCAATGAACATCGGAGAGACGGAAAAAATATAGGTATTAGTTGCGTCCTCATGAGAATGGGCGTTGAAGGGGCCCTTTCTATTATAATAAAAATCAGAAGCGTCTGTTCTGACGGCACTGATTATTACAAATGAATTATTTGTAAATTAAAATCGGAGAGACGGGAAAAAATATATTGGTTGCGTTCTCACGGGAATGGGCGTTGGAGGGGCCCATTCTATAATTTCAATAAATCACAATTTTGCTTTTGTAATATTGTTTGTGTACACTTGATAAAAAAAATAGTACTGTACATATATTTGTCACTTTATATTATAAGTATATAAACAGTACATATACATACATGTGTACATATATAATATGTATCGGCATTTTGCATAAAAATTAATTTATTACTGAATTAGCGGAATGGACACTTTGTTGGCGGAACCTGTATATGCGTATATATACATATATATATTGTATATATGTATATATACACATATATAGGTTTTGCTAACAAAAAGTGTCCATTAGTACTCCAGAGAGAGAGAGAGAGAGAGAGAGAGAGAGAGAGAGAGAGAGAGAGATTGATTGATTGATTGAGCTTTATTAGCCTTCTCGGCTATTATTTACATCAAATATCTTTACAATTCTTCTACATGAGGTACAATATATTCTTTTAACATACGTTTAAATTGATCTAATTTTTCACATTGCTTTAATTCAATCGGTAAGGCGTTGTACATATTTAAGCCTTCATAGAACAAACTTTTTTGTCCGCTTTTTGTTCTACGAAAATGTATTGCAATACTCCCGGTCTGTCTCGTTTGCCTTCCACTCACATCTCCTACTATTTATATTTTACTACTTAAGTGTTTTGGCAACAAACCTTTTACTATCTTAAAAATAAAAATGCACACATTGTACCTTAGCCTCTGTCTTACATTCATAAACCTAAGAGTTTGCAGCATTAATTCTACTTTAGTATATCGAGAACATTGTAAGATGACTCTCATGGCTCGGTTTTGAGCCACTTGCAGTCGATTCAGCTGCGTTTCACCCATGCCTACAAACAACGTAGCACAATACTCAAAATGAGGTGCTATGATTGACTTATACACAGTACATCTAATGTACACCGATATATCATTCCCTATTCTATTCAAAAAGCTTACTTTTTTCCCGATTTTCTTTAACATATAATCACAGTGATCCTCCCAACGGAGTCTACTATCAATCATAACACCTAAATATTTTGTATTCTCCACACGCTCTATAACAGTTCCATCCAAGCATTTCACTATTATGTTTGATTTCAATTCCTTTCTTATACTTCTAACTATCATATATTTGGTCTTATCTGCATTCAATTTCAACATATTTACATTCATCCATTCTTCAACTATACCGAACACCATATTCAATTTAATTTCTAATTCTTCACAGCTCTCTCCTGTTACACTCACGGTCGTGTCATCTGCAAATAACTTAAATCTACTTCCCTTAGGACAGATTTTAACTATATCATTTATATACAGAATAAACAATAGAGGTCCCAATACAGATCCCTGAGGCACGCCATATACAGTATCAATTAATTCAGAATATATATCATTGAATCTAACTTGCTGCTTTCTATTGCTTAAATACGATTTTATCCATTCCAATACAACTCCTCTTATTCCATAATTTTTCCAATAATCTTTTTCTATCTACTGTCTCGAACGCTCTTTTAAGATCCAGGAATATCACTCCTACCATTTTTTTCTCCTCAACTAACCGCTTCCAGTCCTCGATAATACTTTGAATTGCCGTCTCACACGACTGTTGTTTTCTAAATCCCGATTGATGTTCAGTTATTATTTCATTATTTTCTATAAATTTGTCCAACTGTTTTTTAACAACTAATTCTAACATTTTTTCATACATCGGTAACATATTAATCGGTCTATATTCGCTCGCTTTTTTTTGGCTTATTTACCTTTGGTATCGGTATTATCGTGGATGTTTTCCACCCCTCTGGACATTTACCTGTACTAAGCGAATCATTTATCACCCCTACAAATTCGTCTTTTATCTCGTGTATCACCATTTTTAGTATATTACTAGTTATCCCTTCCTCTGTTCCGCTCTTTTGTGGTAGTTTCCTAACAATTTGTATCACATCGTTTGCATCAATTGGCTCAAAATTTTCCATGATATCCTTATTCTCAATTACACATATCGATCTCCTACCTGTTCCTTTCATCCCCTTGTTATCAATAGATTTCACAATATTACTAATACTTTTTACATAATATATATTAAATTTATCAGCTATATTACATTCTTCAATGTCATCTAATATTTCAAAATCTACATTATCAATGTCCACTGAGCCCCCTTGCTCACCCTTAATTAATTCTTTCAGAGTTTTCCACATTTTTGTAGGATCACCCTTATTATAATCTATCATATTCTCATAATATTCCTTCTTTCTTGTCTTGATAAGTTTTACTACTGCATTTCTTTCACTTTTGAAAAATGCCCAGTCCTGCTCCGTACCTGTGCTAACCGCCCTACTGTAGGCCTCATCCCTTCTTACTGCCGCCATTCTTATCTCATCTGAAAACCATTTTTTCCTTTCCCATACTTTCGGAATTTTAAACTTTTTCTTAGGCGCTACAGTATCCAATACATTTACTATTGACAAATTTCTCAGACCTTGTATTTACATCTAACCCTTGACCTTGCTCAATTCTTTCCCCCATTATACTAAGAAATTCATCTACATCAAACTTACTATAATCCCTGCCTCTACATTCTTTATATTTATTATCTTTTATATTTACATTTAATTCAACTTTGAGCCATGAATGGTCCGAGAGAGAGAGAGAGAGAGAGAGAGAGAGAGAGAGAGAGAGAGAGAGAGAGAGAGAGAGATTGATTGATTGATTAATTGATTGATTGATTGATTGAGTTTATTATGCCCAAGCCAAGGCTAAAGGGCAAAGATACAAATAGCAAGAGACATAGAATGTAACATAATAGTAGCCGAGTAGTAGAAAGAAAAGAAGTTACATATATGTTACATACTAATGTAAAATTTAAAACTAATATATAAACTAAAAGAAAAAGCAAGAACAATGATGCTCTAGAACTAGGCAATAATCTGCAACTTAGAAACTTATTAGTATGCGCGGCGTAACTTAACCTAGACAATATACAAATAACGCAGGGGGAGTTCCGCTCGAACCGTCGCGCGAGTCGGACGTGTTTTGTCTGAGCTCTCGCCCCCCCTTAGATAGTTGTCCTGTAGTGCGTGCCGTACCGTTTTGCTGCGCTCGCTTCTTCGCGTTCCCTGTCTATTTGGGTGGGTTGATTCTTTGATTTAGTTGCTCCCCTCTCGGAGGGGGAGCGTGCCCTTATTTGTAAGGATGGATAACTTAGGATCGGATAAACTGAGGATTTCGAGTGATGACGTGCGTGTGCGGAGAGACGATGCCCAGAGTAATCAGAGTAATAAGAGACTCAAGACAAGCGTCTCCGAGGAACAATTTGACGAGTTTACGAAGGAATTAACGATTGGCGAACGGCTGGATATGCTCTGTGCTGGTACGGAACATCGACGCGTCACCTCTGTGGCACAGCAGGGGGATGAGGAGATCTTCGTGGGACGACGCAAATCATCCGTCCAGGGGAATGAGATGGACGTGGACAACGTAGGAAATAAGGATCTTGACACGGAGGACCGTGAATTTTTTATAAACCAAGCGGTTCCGACTCGATTAGATGTAAATGATAGTAATAAGCATGACGACCGTGTGCCTGATGTGGGCGATCACGTGAATACGGGTGATGAGCGACGTGAGACTGGCGTGGGATTGTTGTCGCCTGCGATTGAAAAGGAAATATATGTTGTGTGCGATCACGTGTTGAGTAAGTGCAATGGTAGGCCGGAGATCCACCGATATACGAGATTTGACGACAATCATTCAGATAAAGCCAAAATAACCATTAAACTCGCGCCAGAGCACTCTGCAACGAGAAAAGGCATGAATGAAATTAAAATTTGGATGCTCCTGTCGGGGTTGCAAGTCTGTCCATCCTCGTTGGAGATGCTCAATCACTTCACCGCGGAAGCTGAATTCGAGAAAGCGATAGATGCTAACCGAGCGCTCATTAGTATCGATAATATGAATGTACCTAAGATTAAGGCTTATATTGAACAGCGATCTGTTATATGTAGGGGAGTCGTTTCGGATTGGCCAGCTGGGATCCCGGAGTTATGGGATGCTTTGCAGGACAGATCGGATGTTTTAAAATTCGAGAGGATGTATCGCAGTAAGTGGGATCCGACCGCACAAAAATCGACCTTCGTAGCTACGTCCAATATCGTGGTCACTTTCAAGGCTAAAAAAATAAAGGATTTTAAAATTTTCCGCAACCAAGTCAATCTAATAGTAAGACCATATATTCCTCAAACTAAGCAATGCTTCAATTGCTTTAAGTTCGGCCACACAAAAATTGCATGCAAAAGTGAGACACGTTGTATTATTTGCGGTGATAAGGCGCACGGCCAGTGTGATAAAGCGTTGTGTTGCTTCAATTGTGGTGGGCCACATAAGTCCACTTTTCGTGGCTGCTTGGTGCATGAGAAAAATAAAAATATTAATATTATTATGGCGTATAACAATGTCTCTTTTCATAGTGCGAGACGAATTGCGGAAGGGGAGACACCCCCCCTACCAAGCCTATGGACAGCAGGGTTGACCCCGCTAGCTGGCCTGCTCTTTCGCCGCAGAAAACTGTGTTGTTGGATGCTCCGCGTACTCGAGAGGGATCTGGGCGAGGCCCCAGCCGGAATGGTGAGCGAAGTATCCCAAAACCTAGAACGAAAACAAGGACTGTCTCGGGCGGAATGGGAAACTACTACGCCCAATTTAATAATCGAGAGGAAGAAATTACGGCGGATAGGGGTTTGGCCCTTGCTGCGGCTCGTGGGGCTTCTTGGTCTCAGGTGGTGCGGCGTGGAGCTGAGAGTGATAATGAGTGCCGCGAACATGGCACAGTGGAAGAGGTGGTTGAGATTATGTTGCTGATGAGGAGATTTCCCTTGGCGAGGAATGGCCTGATCGAGGCACTTAGGCAGGAGGGGCGACATCACGCTTCCCTCCCCCCCCCCCCCCCCCGTGTGGCGATACGCTTGAAGGATCAAGACAGGAATTGAGAGTTTCGAACAGTGTTAGACAGGGCGGACAGAGTATGTACGGTATGGGGAGAGTCTCCCTCCCCTCTGCTTTATAATCAAGCTCCTACTCTGGAATTGTCGAGGATATCAGAGCTGCAGGGAGGAATTATCTAAGCATGTCATGGAATATGACATCGTTGTGTTGACTGAGACCAGATGCAAAGGCCCACGGCGGGTCTCGTTCTCCAACTTTAAATCTGTGAGTAGTGCCAACAGATTGGGTAGCGGGGGGGTCTCTGTGTCCCTGCGCAACATGGTGGATTTCATTGAGGTACCTTTGCATGGTATACTGCCTGTGGGATATGATGTAATTTGCATTAGAACTAATAACCTCTCTCGGAATATTAATATTGTTGCTGTATATAGGCACCCTGGTGAACCGATGTTCAGGCATGATCTTGGGCCTGTGTTTGATGCTGTTGGTGACGGTGGCCTTGACACCATTATCCTGGGCGATTTTAATGCCCATAATGCTATATGGAACTGCCCTACCACGGATGGCAAAGGAGATCTGCTATATGAGATCATGGATGGCGAAGGGTTAATATGCGTTAATGTGGACACCTGCTCCCGTGACGGCGCCAAAGGACAACGGGATACCAATTTGAACCTGCTGTTTGGCACGAGAAATATAGTTGAAGATGAATCATATTTTCAGATTTCGGATTCATGGGGCAGTGACCACCACCCGATCTCTTTCTCTTTCGATAATCCCCCTTTGATCTATGGGAAGACCACGAACCGTCTATCTACTAAGAGGACCGATTGGAGTCGATTTCATGAGTCAGTGGATTCTGAGATGAGAGAGAGTATCTACCTCCGCCGAGATCTTTTGGAGAGGGACCTCGAGACTTGCTATTCCTCTTTCATCGAGATTATTGGAAACGCTGTGGCCAGTGCTTCGGGCGGGAGATCTACGACACCGCCAACGAGGGTCCCCCCGGCTAAGAGAAAACCTTCACATAAATGGTGGGATGCGGAGTGCGAAGAGGTTATCCGGAATAGAAAGGAATCCCTGGAAGCTTATAAAAATACAAATAGTCTGCAAGACTGGCTTGGTTATAAGAGGGCGGTGGCTATGGCTAGAAAGACTATTAAACGTAAGAAGAAAGCTAGCTTCGAGGATTTCTGCAGAGGGATTGATAGGTTTACGAGTCTCTCGTATGTTTGGAAGATTATGCGCATCTTCAAGAACGCTAGGAAAAGTCTCGAATGGAATGCCTGGCCTACTAAGAATAGAGAGGAGGTGATTAGATCTACTATCGAGAATCTGGCCCCGCCCTCCGTTGGTGTTGAGCCTGTGGTTGACTTCGGGGGGTGCCATTCTGACGCCGAGCTTGATGCTCCGTTCACTCATGTGGAGATGGTCAGAGCGCTTAAGATGATACGGAAAGATTCTTCCCCTGGACTAGATGGCATCGAATATAAGACCATTAAGGCTCTTCCGGAGTCGCTAAGGACTTCCTGCTGGACATCTTCAATGTGGTGTGGTCTACTGGTATTCTCCCCAGTGATTGGCTCAACTACCAGGTGATCTTCATTGATAAGGTGGGTTGCGAGAAGGTCAGACCTATTTCACTGTCCTCCTGCGTCGGTAAAGTTATGGAGAGGATGATCAACGAGAGGTTGGTCTGGTGGGCGGAGAAAGAGGAGAAATTCAGTCCGACGCAGAGTGGCTTCCGCAGGGGCAGATCGTGCGTCGATAATTTGGTTAGGATCGTTTCGGATATCAAAACCGCGATGTGTGTCGGGGAATATACCTTGGCCGCTTTTCTTGACGTTTCCTCCGCGTATGACTGTGTGGATTATTGGATAATGCTGAGGAAATTGATAGCACTAGATTGCCCTCCTGCTATAGCCAGATTCATTAGTGTGTGGCTGTACCGGAGAAGGGTGCGATTCATAGTTAACGCCCGGGATTCTGTGGATCGCCTCGTCTTTAGGGGGCTCCCGCAAGGTGCTGTCCTGAGTCCGGTATTGTATTCATTATACACGCAGGGCCTTTGTGCGAATTTGCCGGAGGGTGTTGAGGCGGTTGAATTTGCGGACGACATTGGGATCTACGTCCGTAGACCGAATCGTGAAAGAAACCGATCTTTGCTCCAGCGTGCGATTGACATCATTGCTGACCGACTACGTGGTATGGGACTGGATTTGGAGCCGAGAAAAACGGTGCTGGTGGAGTTTTCCAGGGGCGGTTACATTGATAGACAAATGAGTATACGTATCGATGGATGTGTCGTCCCAAATTGTGGTGGTGCAAAGTTCCTGGGAATATGGCTTGACAACAGGTTAAGCTTTGATCGCCAGATACAGGAACTGAGAGGCAAGGTAAACCGTGCTAATTCCATTATCAGGTATCTCTGTGGAGTTTCCAGAGGTATGGAGGTAAATACGTCGCTGATGTTATATAAAAGCCTTGTAAGGTCTATTATCGATTATGGGAGTTTTGTGTTTTACCCTAGAGAGGCCTCTTTACAGTTAAAGTTGGAGAGAGCTCAATTCCTGGGCATCCGTACAGCCCTTGGTTATAGAAATTTCACCCCCAACAATGTTATTGTGGCAGAGGCAAAAGTTACACACTTGAGGGACCGGGCCATGCTGCTGGGTATTAATTTTGTTAACAAGGCGATTGCTCATAATAATAATGGATTGTGTGACAAGATACACCACCTCCTTGAGGGAGAGAATTTTAAACGATTTAGACAACCCGCGTATAGGCTTTTCCTGTTGTCGGAGATATGGCGAAAGGTAAGCCGTACCAGGCATCTCATTGGCCCCGCTGAGAGGTTTCCTATTTTTAGCGTCTCCTTCAACGCTCAAACGTATAAACCTATCGTAGACATTGATATCGGAGCTGTGAGAAAGCGAGAGAAGTTTTCTGACCTGTCACTTATTCAAAGGATTATTGATAAACATCATTTGAGTTCGGACCCAGATATCTTCTTTACGGATGGATCATATAATGAGTCTGCACGTTCTACTGGAGCGAGTATAGTGATCTGCGATTGTGATGAGGCTTTCAAGATGAGTCTACCTAACCTTTGTTCTTCCTACACCGCGGAGGCTTTTGCAGTGTGCTCGGCTCTTCGCTTATTGTGGACCCGCAAACATGTGGGCAGGAACGAGATAATTATCCTGTCTGATTGCCAAGCTGTTCTCAAGTCAATCAGAAATAACCATCTGAATGTTCACAAAAATAAGTATGTGACTGAGGCGAGAATATTGATCTATAAGTTGGAAAAATTTCGCGGTAAGAAGATTGTACTTGCGTGGATTCCCGCTCATGCGGGAATTCTGGGTAACGAGATTGCTGATGGGCTGGCCAAGGAGGCTGCGAAGGAGGAGCCTGACCCCTCCATTGCGGTTCCGGTGGGGGATTTACTGGCGCGAGCAAGGAAAAACACATGGGAGTCTACGCAGATATCGATTGTTCGTGATTCTCAACACAAGGGTGCTTTCTATTTTGATACTTTCTATGATCGTGACTCGACTCTGCCGTGGTTTTCGGAAGGTTAGAGCTGAGAGATACTTCATTACGCTCATCAATCGTTTAAGAGCTAACCACTATAATTTGGGAGCTTCCCTTAAAAGAAAGAACTACATAATCAGTGAGAGATGTGAGTGCGGCTGTGAATGCGAGGATATTCACCATTTTATTCTGAGGTGTACAAGTATGACGTACAAAGAGATGTTTTGAACGCTGAATTAAGAGAGGCTAACTTCACGGAGGAAATAGATATTTACCGACTTATTCAAGAGAGAAATTGGGATGTGTTGTATATTATTTTTAAATATATTAAGGCAACGGGCAAGGTTATTTGACATTGGAGTTTGTAGCGTTGTATTTTGAATGCTCGGGTTAAGTTTTTTTTAGTTGTAACGAATATACTTTATTAGGCTTAGTTTTTTTTGTGCCAGTTGCCAACAGTGCTGAAGGCACCTGACCGTCCTCTCCCGAGGACACCAAGGAAAAAACCCCCAAATAACGCAGCAGACTAGAAGTCTGACTAGACGACGGTAACATTGCACAATATGATTCACACAAGATAGCTTAGAGTATCAAATAGATTCTGATGCAAGTAAAAACACGCGGAGAAAGTCTTTAAAGGATGAAAAAGTAGATGCTGATGTTATGCTGCTAGGAAGAGTATGCCAAAAACGTATTGAAGAAAGGCGAAAGGAGTGCATGTACATAGTAGTTCTACAAGACGGAATATGAAAAGATTGTACCCCCTATTCTGTAACGCTTAACGATGTTGTTATCGAACGATTGTCGTTAATGAACAACTTTTCCTATTCTATAAGTAATGACTATTGTTCATTAACAACAATATGGCGACGAATTTGTCATAAACTCAACAACAGCTGGAGAGGTGTTGTTAAGAGAAATAAAGTTGTTATAAGACGCACTTAACCTATCACATTCAAGCCATAATATATATCATGTGGTATACATATATGTAACAATGAGATAAATGCGTACGTTTTGTGACAACATGAACGAGGAATTAATTCAGGCACTGGTGCAGGAGTTGGAAAACAGGTAAGCGTTGTTAATATATGTATGTATGTATGTGTATATATATTTATATATTTAATAGGTATATATGTTTTTCTAGAAAATATAACAAATAATTTAATTATATATACATACCTATAAAATTGAATTATTTTTTGTATTTTCTAGACAAGAAGTTAGAAGAATAAATAGAAATTTAAGAGATGCGAGTAATCCTTTTGAAACTCATGAAGAATTATTTAAGAAATTATACCGTTTGGATGTGCAAACCGCTAGAGATTTGTTTAATGAACTTGTACCATTTCTTAATGAAGGACAAAGAAATACAAGCATTCCACCAGTTCTTCAATTTTTTTCAACCATAACATTTTTAGCTCATGGAAGCTATCAGAAGTCTGTTGCGCAAGATAAAACCATTCCTTGTTCCCAACCAAGTGTTAGCAGGCATCTTCATAAAGTGGTGAACACAATGGTATATCATTTGGGCAATCGGTATATACGATTTCCTCAAACTCCTGAGGAGATAATTGCAACAAAACAAGGATTTTTTGGAAAACATGGCATACCCGGAATTGTAGGTTGCATTGATTGTACGCATATTAAAATAGTACCACCAAGTTTCAGACAGCTTGGATATCCACCCAACGTTTTCGTTAATCGGAAGAATTTCTACAGTATAAATTGCCAATTGGTTAGTTAAAATATACCTTTCTTTAATATATATTATGTCATTATGTGTTAATAATATTGAATGTTATTTTAGATTTGTGATGTAAATGGAAAAATACTAGCTGCAGATGCCCGTTATCCCGGCAGTGTTCATGACGCTGCGATTTGGACCATGAGTAATACAAAAACCTTTTTGCACAATAATTTTATACAAGGTGATGAAGCAACTTATCTAATAGGGGATTCCGGATACCCTTTATTGCCTTATCTATTAACACCAATAAGAGGTGCAGCACCAAACTCTCCAGAAGGGTTATATACACGAACACATCAACAAATTAGAAACTGTATTGAAAGAACGAATGGATTGTTAAAAGGTGTTTGGCGATGCTTGCATCCGGATCGCGTATTACATTACCATCCAACTTTTGCTGCGCAGATTGGTTACGCTTGCATAATACTCCATAATATAATGAGAATACGAAATATACCTGGTAAGAAATATATCATCAAATACTTTAGATTGTATTATATTATTATATTATCTCTTGTTTTACACATATTATGAATAATAGTAATATTTGCTTTTTAGTTGATGATGAACTTTATGTTGTAATGGAAAACGATGACGATACATTTAATGTAAACAATGGTGAAATTAATGATATGCAACTTCTACACAGAGGACAACTTGTTAGAAACAGAATTGTAAACGACTTCTTTATGTAACACATATTTATTCAATAAAAGTACAAATACAAAATATTATTGAAATAAGGAAATATAGGTAATTCATGTTTAGCAACATAAACGTTTAAATGTTAACAGGTATAGAATAAATAAAGCAAAGCCCTGTTAAACTGTGTAGTGTAACATAATTAAATAAAACACAATAAGTTTTATAATCTAAATTTATAGAATAATCTACTAATTCCATAAGTTACTCCGACAAATAAAACAACTAATACTGTTTATAATACTGTTTATAGAATATTTATAAAATAAACAACATAAAAACGCTTTGGTATGCTCAACATCAAAATATGAAATAATCGTTATCCTCTAAAAAAAATATAACATAATAGCAATTGTTTAGGTAATCGGTATATAGAATTTCCTCAAACTTTTGAGGAGATAATTGCACAAAATAAAGATCATGATCATATTACTTAAGTTTAAATTAAATTATAAAAATTAAAATTATGAACAGACCTTGATAATAGTAATGTAAGCACACATACATTAATTGAATTAGCCAATAAAATATTAATAGAGGCAGTTGAGCAAATAATACAAGTTACATAATAAAATTAAAAGAGACTTGCTAAGTGATGACAAGAATGGCTGTTATTATACCGGTTTTTAACGAAATTTTCATATATTTATACATTATTCTGAATCGGAAGCATCGGAACTTACAACAAATTCGAAATCTGGATACTTTACGTGCATTTTCAGTCTTTCTAATTTGAATCTCTTTGCCGCATACTTCTCCATATTTTTAATATGATCGCGGATTTCACATAGCACTTCAAATTTTTCAGTTTCTTTAACTTTATTGTCCGTAAGTTCGCGCAAACACCCAATTAGATTTTTAGATTTATTTTTAGGAGTTTGTTTTTGCATAACTTTATTATCAAGCTTAATTTTTTTGCAAGATTTTTTTGCAATATCTTCATCACCAACTATTTCGATGACCATTTCTTGGTTATTCGGATAATCAATATTTGAATCAAGTGGTGTATTATTTTGCTCGGCAGGTTTCAAATTTACAGTTGATTCGTAATTGCTTTCTGTCAATTCTTCATTTTCTATGTGTGTGTTGTGTGTTGTTTGCGTTTGTTGGTCGTCGGCTAAAAATTATTTTGAATTTATAAGCCTGAGTTTACAATATTTTTAGTTCGTATAAATTGCTTCTTACCTATTCCAAATTGCTCAATACCACTCATACCATCCACTACAACACAACCAATAATATCTAACAATATATTTTCTAAATCAGTCAATGGTTTTACTTTATTTTCCTTATTTCCAGTTTCCCGTTGTGCCATTTTTAATTCACGAGATTTGCTTTTTACTTGCGATTTCCAATAAGTGAATACCCTGATAAAAATGTAATAAATATTAATTAAGTAGCACACAAAAATTATAAATTGTTTTGTTGTTAAAATTAACCTTTTCCACTCTTGGACTGACTTTACTGGTCCACCAGAAGCATTTAATTTTTGGCAGAGATTTTGCCATAATTCTTCGATAATATTAGGTTGCGTTGCATCAAATTTGTTTTCTCTAAATGCTTGATTTGCACGAAGTTCTTCCAAATACATTTCGTATTGCCTTCGCGTAGTTTTAGCAGCTCGTTTTCTTTTTTCTTCACTATTACTTATTTTCTATAAATATACACAATTACAGTTAAACTCCCTGTTTATGTATGTGTGTAACGATAATTATGATTATTTATAAATATAATTTCCAAAAGAGAAGAATTTGAATAGTTTCAACACAAAGTACTTGCAGGAATGATAAAATAAACAATTAAACGTTACACTTTAAGAGGTTATAATGAGAAATCATACACTAGTTTCTGTTAATACTGAAAATTAGAGAATATTTATGATAAACTATATTACCTGCATGGTCCAATATTCTCTCCCAGTACTAATATCTACAGTTTATGTCACGTATACTATAGACTTTAATACTCACAGTGATTGGAACACTGACTATACATATTTCGATATCATTACGTGCTCTGCGCAGTACCATAGAAAAGATGCGCAAAGCACGTAACGATATATTTAACGTTTACAGAAGTACCAACCTACTAAAAAAGTCGTTAGGCGGAGGTAGTCGTTTGCTAGTCGTTTGGATTATAACGACATGCTTATAGAATAGCTTTTTGCAAATTATCATTACGCGGTCGTTCGCGGGACAGTCGTTATTGTACAAATGTCATTTAATAACGACAAATTACAGAATAGGGGGCTGTGATGAGGTAACAAGGCGATCAGATCTTCTCAGAGATGGGTCAAGAAGGGTGAAGAGCTCGCTCAGGTAGGATGGAGAATATAGAAAAAGGATACGATACATCTGACAACCGAGAAAATATAACCTTCTATTTTCCACCGAAAGCCATCTCAATCGACGTCTATATGGCGTAATATGATCATCTCGTCTTAGATCAAAAATAAATCTAATACAGCAGTTTACAAGTCTCTGCAGTTTGGTATTCAACTCGTTACTTAAGCTGTGGTAGACAAGACAACAATAGTCTATATGAGGCATAATCAAGGTCATAACTAATTTAGTTCTCAATTCGGTTAAAAGTGAATTTCTGTTGAATTTTAGTTTATGCAGTGCATAATGGACCTTTTGCGAGACATGCAAAATGTGTTTCCTCCAAAAAAGAGTAGACGTAAATACAACGCCCAAGTTCCTCACTTCACTCACAAAAGGAAGAGGGACTTGGTTTACAATAATAGGCGGTAAAAGACTACAATCAATATCCTTAACATAAGCTTGACTGCCATAAATAAGCACCTTTGATTTAGCAGGATTCAGTTTAAGACCGTTAGACTCAGCATAATCAAAAATAGCATTCGCGTCCGTAGAAATCAACCCTAAACCGTGACAAATTTCGGTCGGAGAGCACGAGAGATAACTTGAATGTCATCAGCAAACATCATGTGATGTGCATACAACAAGACACGACCAATATCGTTAATAAATAGAGAGAATAAAAGTGGGCCAAGCACGGAGCCCTGAGGGACACCGGAGGACGTAGATAGCCAATCAGAGAAGTTACCAGCATCATCGACTACGGCCTGAGAACGGCCGGTTAAGTACGAAAATATCCAAGTAAGGACAGCGTCCAAGAAACCAATCTCCTTAAGCTTGATGAGCAAGCGCAGATGTGGAACCGTGTCAAATGCCTTACTAAAATCAAAGAGGATCATGATTGTGATAAGTCTATTATCAATCCCCTCTTTAATATCGTCGCAAACACGTAGAAGTGCCGACTGAGTGTTGTGACCCGGTCGATATGCGGACTGTCTAGGATTTAAGATATCATGTTCAGTTAAGTAGTCAGTAATTTGTGAGGCAACGATTCTCTCAAGTATCTTAGAGGGTTCAGGCAGATTGGCTATCGGTCTCGTGTCAGACGGGGATAGTGGAATACGAATCTTCGAGAGAGGGCGGATAAGCGCTCGCTTCCACTGAGACGGAAATACAGATGTTTCCAATGAGCGGTTAAATAAAGCAGTAAAATACGATGAAATCGTAGGCCAAGCAATACGCAAAATATAAAGCGGAATTCCATCAGAACCAGACGCATAAGAGTGAAGTGGTCCTACAGAAATGAGCTTAAAAATCATGCCAGGTGTTATGTCGGAGAAAACAAACTCTGGGCGCTGAGATGGACGAGCAACCAAAGCAATGGCGGAAATAAAGTCAGCATACAAGCAAGGCGACTGAGCGTTAGAAATTGAAACGTAAAATGAACTTAATTGATCAGGTGTAAAAAAACGTAAAGGAGAAACTAAGGATGATTTAACAAAACCCAAACGAGCCAGTTCTCTCCATAGTTTACCAGGATCAGTGATGTTTTTAAGAGAATTGAGTTGAAACTCGCTTTTGGCACGCTTTATATTAAAATTAAGCCGATTACGAAAAAGTCTGTAGGTGGCGTAACCGAGCAAACTATTAGAGCGCTTTGCCTGCTTGTATAGCTGATTACGAGTACAAAGCCTGGTTTTAAGTTCGACCGTGAGCCACCGTGCAGGGGGCTTCCTGATAACAAATACATGCTCAGGAGCAAAAACATCAAGCGTCCCAAGCAAAGTATCAGACAGCACCGCACAGAGTCCGTCAACACCAGAAACACTCGGCTGGTCAACAAGCCCAACACAACCACCATCAGTGATCACTCGAATGCACGCCAGAAAATCAGTACTCTCAGTGATAGACTGAAGATGGTCACAAAACTCGTCACCATCAATGGTTCTATAACTGCGCCTCAAAATATTACGCTCAATCGGTAAGAACATACCGAGTGAAAGCGACAGCTCGATAAGATCGTGATCGGCTATAAACGGGCACTCGGATTTGGCAAACGTCGAGATCTTTTCACTGTCATCTACCGCGAGAACATCAAGCCACGAGTCAGATGTGGCAATGTGATGAGTAGCATCGGAGTGTACAATAAACATTGAAATGCTCGACATAAGTTCGCGTAAATAATTCGCCTCAAAACTCGTCGAAAGGAGGTCACAGTTGAAGTTACCGCCAATGATTATGTTTTTATATACATAGATGCGATACACTTGTAAGTGTATCAACGAATTCGTGTAAGAGGAGACCCTTAGGTCTTCTGTAGACAGACGCGAATAAAACTGTCTCATTATTAGATGCACGGATTTCGATAATAAGATATTCTGGAGAGTTAATGTCAACACCCGTAGAGGCAGCTATAACTCTGACCTTCAACGAATTATGAACAAAGCAGGCGACTCCCCCGCCTCGTCTACTCAATCGGTCATTTCGGATTAAAAAATAGCCATCTAAAGCCACCAGAGCATCGGAAACATCGGAATGCAGCCATGTTTCGGATACCGAAATGACATGAAATAAGTTAGCAGCAAAATGAACTCTAATTAAATCTATATGTCCCCGAAGGGAATTAGCATTAAACTAAGCTACGCGAAAATGAGCAGACGAGACGGATGTACAATGTGTATTGGTTGACAACAGTTGGTCAGACAATAACTGGTCGGAACGTGTACGTCAAACAAGTTTCTCAAGATCAGCCTCAGAATTGACCTGAATAACTGGCTCACCATCAGAGTGTCTGACACGAATGCGACCATCTTTTACCCAGATATATCTATAAGACTTTTCTCTGACAACGCGTTTAGCTCGCTGCAGCAAATCATATCTGTCCTTGGGCAGAAACTCGTTCACATGCACATTCCGATCAGAGCCATTATCGCAAACATCTTTTTGCTTTAGCGTACGTCGTGCTCGCTTCCTGGAAATAACTGTATCGCGTACCGCACCGGAGGCTAAGGTGACGATATAAGACTTAGTCGAAGAGACCGGTGAGGTACGGTCACGAGCTGCCACCGGCTGAGGCTTACGTACAACTGGTCGGATATCAAGAATGTGACACGATAGCTCGGGGACATCAAGAGTCGAGAACACGTTCCGAACACATGCCGAAGGGGTGATTGACATTGCGGCAGGTATACCAGAAATAATGAGCATATTCTCACAAGACTGAGTCCGCGGAACAGAATAAGAATCGCTCCGATCCCCCCTCAAATCGCGCATTTCACTCGTGAGAGCAGCACACTGCCGCTCTAGCTCAGCAATACGCTGACTATTCCGATCAACATTCTCCGCAATACAGTTCAGTCGATTCAGTTTGTCGCTTAATTCACTATTTGTACGCCGCTGGTCTTCCACAAAAACGTTTAACCCACTGTTTGTACGCCGCTGGTCTTCCACAAAAGCAGAGAACCTTGCATCAGACACTCTCATTTGCTCAATCAATTGACGCAAAAGCTCATTGGTCGTGTCATCGATCCGTGATTGCAGCTGAGTGCTCACGGGGGCAGTCATGTCCGCAAAGTCAAATGACAGTTCAGTACACTCCACGCCCGGTGTAGGAGTAGCAATCGATGAAGCACTCACCGTCCCCGGTGTAGGAGGAACAGCAGATGAAGCGGCTAACGACTTACTCAGCACGACACCCTTCACCCCCAGCGTTGGAGGCAACGAAGAAGCCAACGCCTTACAACAATGGGCCGCGCACTTGCTCGCAGAATACAGTTTGACGCATTTAGGATGAAAAACGTTTTTGCACTCGCACTCGATGACAGTAGTCGCAATCACCTTCCGGCACTTAGTGCACGCACGCTGCATAGTCGATCCTAATACCAGCAAGGAGTAGAACCAGAGCAATACCGCGTTCCAGTGGGTAACGGTTGATGGTGAGTCACAAAGCCTACAGGCTCCACATGCATGAATTAGATGGTAACTCGTGCAAGAGAAGAGATAAGCAGGAACATGCGCAGCAAAAGTCAACGACAATCCCAAGACCAGGCAAAAGCAAGGTTAGAATCCGAAAAGACTTTAAATCCAAGAAATCTGGAACTGCAGTTGCAAGAGAAGAAGGATGAAATATCAATCTTGTCAAGCAACAAAAGGCCTGCTTAAACCTGCAACAAAGCAGCCCGAAGGCAGTTTACGGCAGCAATGCAGCTCACAAAAAGTCAGAGCAAGAGAGCAGGGCAACATGCGGTACTCACCAGAGCAGAGAGAGAGAGAGAGAGAGAATGAATGTATCATTTCCTCCTTCTCGATCTGACTCAGGTGATGCGATCAAGAAAGCAGTAGCACGCTCGCTGGGCTGGCGCCCTCGATCGTATCAGCTGAGCGAGAACGAGAAGGTGGGAAAAATATTCACATTCTCGCTCGCTCGCTCGGCGGCCTTGGCGCGCCGCAGCCGCAGTGTTGTGTTGCCAAAGACCGGAGTAATTGTCATAGACCTTGTTTACACCCAGCCGTCAAATCCCGATTCACTCCGTAGAGAAGTGAAATTTCTTAGGTATAAACGCGTTAATTTCGATCTACTTCAATCGTCTTTCTTCAGCGGAGTAGCACAAACTCCAGTGTAAACGTCAGTTCACTTCGGAGTAAATCGGAATCGGACGGCTGGGTGTAAACTAGGTCATTGTCACGTCAGTTATCAGTAGCATGCGGTAGCATCAGGCAGCATGTCTTTTTTAGAGGAGGTGGAGTTCTCTCGTGCCGTCAACCTGACCCTATTGGGGTTATGTTGGGCGGTGGATTGTGGAGAAGTTGCTCAATGGCTTTTGTGCCTCATTGCACATCACTGCCACTAATGTTGAAAACGTGTGGTGTGTGTGAGTATATTTCATAAAATACCAGAAGCGTTTATCGTAAGCTGCTTATTTGTGTCAGAGGCGTTCATCGTGAGCTGACTACTGCCAGAGGCGTTAATCGTGAGCTGGCTATATACATTAATTAGTACCAGAGGCGTTAATCGTGTGCTGACTATATAATAATATGCCAGAGGCGTTAATCGTGGGCTGGCTAAATTAATTACTACCAGAGGCGTTATCGTGGGCTGTCTATATAATAATATGCCAGAGGCGTTAATCGTGGGCTGGCTAGATTAATTACTACCAGAGGCGTTATTGTGGGCTGGGTACATTTTACAATATGCCACAGGCGCCGTGGGTTGGCTGCATTAATTAGTACCAGAGGCGTTAATCGTGTGCTGGCTACTTATGAAATACCACAGGCATTCATTGTGGGCTGGCACATTTTAATTAAATGCCACCCTTACAATTGTAGCCTTAGGAGGCACAATCCTTGTAATGAAAAATATTCCAAGGACATAAAGTGCATGATACAATATTTTATGAAAATTGCACAGTAGTAGTAAATTTCTACTTTTTGCAATGTGATAAAAACACACAATGTACTAAAATACGGGTAAAATACTGTAAAATGTCTATATAAAGCACGTCTCATTAAAATTTGAAAGCATCTGTTTACTAATTGTAATAAAGATCAGAAGTGTCTATTCCGACGGCACTGATTATTACGAAATCTATTTTTTGTCAATTAAAATCAGAGAAACGGAAGAAATATATTTGCGTTCTTACGTAAATGGGCGTTGGGTTCATTCTATGTTCTCAATATTGAAAATGATATAATTTGGATTTTTTAATATTGTTTTTGTATACTTGAGAAAAAAATGTACTGTAAATATATTTGTCATTTTATGTTATAAATATATAAACAGTATATATATACATATATATGTATATAAATTATATATATAAAATAAAAGTTAGTGTATTTCTTATAACTTATTTTCGGTCAAATAAAAGTTAAACAATAACACCGAGAGCATATGTACATAGACATAATGCGCATTTACATATTGTAACCGAACAGCGAACTGGACAAGTTACCTTTTCCACGGTCGCCAGTCGTTTTAACCCCCAAACGACAAGGTTTCGTCCTTCAGGCTCCTTCGTCAGCTTCGTTCTCGATGCAGGAAGGAAAAGGACCAGGATCGAACACAATCTGACACCTTTTAATGGAATTACAAATAAAAACTTTATTCTTAACTTTACACTCACGATGACGTGAGATCAAACTCCACGGCACAAAAGCCCCGCTTTCTCGATTCTCCCTCCTTATATCTCCTCCTCCCCTCTCCTTACTTTTCTCCCTCCATTACGCATCATTCCGCTGACGCCGGCTTCTCTTACCTCCTTCCATCACCTAGTTCCAACGGAAAGATCTCTTATCCTTCTCACCCCAACTCCCCTTTCTTCAACTTGTCTTGTCCGCGGAACCCTGCCTCCATCACCTCGTCCGCTCCAACGGAAAGTATGCTAACTCCCCGTTCTCTCAGACTTTCCGCGCTCCAACGGAAACGAAACCATTTCAAAGGCTATTACCTTAACTCACTTAATGCTATTTATATCATTTTATTTATTTTATTTCAGAAAACTGGTATCCCCTCCAACATACTTTCATCGTGGATAAACTAAAAGGAATATCACATTTGTACCCTCCAACACACTTTCATCGGGGATCATCACCAAAGAAAATAACACAAATAAATCAAAAAGCTATTAAACTCTATTCGATCATAAATAACATAATATACTTTACTTTCAGATACTACTGACAAAACGAAATCTTTATATCTTTCTACAACCTACATCAAAAGAAATCAATAAACGAAAATAAAACTTATATAACCCTATCTCGGTTCGCATCCGCGACTTTATTTAGACTCACTTTCCGCTGGATCCACCGCATTCGCTGCGTCACCCATGCCTCTCTGGTCCGCGCTGCCGCTTTCCCCTGGATCCGCCAGCGCAGCCCCTAACGGTAGCTGCACCGTCGTACCGCTACTACTTTCTCCTATAATGTCCTTACCCAACGCTGCCGATGTTGCCACCCGCTCAGCTTTTGCTGGCGGTTGCAATATGCGTATGTTCATACACATAATGTGTGTACTCTCACACATATAGTTATCATAGGCGCTGTAATTTTGCGTGTACGCACATATGTGTATATGTATATTATAATACACATGATATATATACCTTACACTTCCGACATTGCATATATAATTCCAGTATATGATATATATACATATACTAGAAGAATTACCAATGCAATGTTACGGAATAATACAAACGAGCCTCGGTAGTATGTGGTGCTCTCAGCACACGCGTACAGTTTGGGACAGAAAGGTTGTCCGCATTGGTCAGGATGAGTTTTGGAACGCATCCTATTTGGAAGTGGATGAGCACCGATGCGCAGTGACACGCTGTAAGAGCAGACGAACCAAGATGTACAAAGTGTCAAATTTATTAGTCGGCCGGCGGTCTTCCACAAAATAAGTAGAATTTATTGTATATTATACATATATGATTCATTATTATTTATTTATTATTTATTTATTATTTAATTATTATTATTAATTACATTATTAATTTATTATTTGTTGTATATGATTTGTGATGTCCATATATTAATGTATAAATTTGGGTTGTTCTAATATAAATCTTTTTAATAAAAATAGATTGTGACAACATTTAAATTGCCTGGATGTAAAAACATGTGGATTGTTGTTGATACATTAAATAACGATAAAATCAAGACAAAAACAGAAGGAGTCCACGCTTGTTTGATATTTCAATTAAGAATAATTAAGACATAACTATGATATAATAATTATACTTTTAATATAATATTGAAGTGTTACTTTATAAATCTTAGATGATAATTAATACTTGATTTGTAATATAATTTATTCACAGATTTTGGAAACCGGTCAAGAGATTGGTAAGGTAGATCACAGTGGATTTAGTATACAGAGGAATACAGTATTTGCCTGCACTTTTGGTGCTAACCGATACATTGTGCAAGTTACTGAAATGGGAGTGCTTCTTTTGCAAGACATTGAACAAGTATGCCTATTAACCCTGGGAATAGAACACTCAACATATTTATTAATTTACAATTGTCTGTTTATGCGATTTGATTTATTGCAAATTTGAATATTTTATATATATTTCATTGAATATATAAATTTCACAAACGTAGAGGCAAAGTAAATGATATTTTCATGTTGTTTCTTTTACTTATGCATTTATTTCTTCGTTAATTTTATCGCTAAATAAAAACGTTTACATTTTTATACAATATTAACTTTTATTATATTTCTTATTTATTGCAGATTCAATATATGCCTATACAACTTGGCTGTCCAATTGTGCATGCAAGTCACGCTAATTCATATGTAGCGTTACTCTAGGAAGACGGATTGGCAGTAATTGGGAGAAATAAGGGAAAAGTTTAATATTAATAATAGTAACAATGGTAACGATAGTAATAGTAATATAATTGCAATAGAATTATATACAGCAATAATAAAATAATAATATAATAATAATACTTTAATTAATAAGCTCTCGTTCGATTTACAGTAGGAAACTATATATGTCGAAGGCAATGGCAAACCATCGAGAGTATCTTGCCAAGAGAACTCCTTCTACGTTGCCGTTGTAGATCTCATATATCTGCATATACATGTGAAAAGGAGTCACGACGCTTCGAACGAGGCAATGCGACTAGGGCGATATGTCACGGCAGATTGCTTTGCGGATATGGCAGCGAATCATCGGGTAAGCGCGATTGTAAGTTACAAGTTACAACAGATAGCTCTCGCTCTGTTCACCTTCCACAACACTCTCACATTTCATTTCCTCATTCACACTCGCATATACACTTTTAATCATATTATCGTATAACACAAATACAGGGTGTTACTAAAAGAGCGGACACTAACTACATAGCGGTATTCCCTGTCAAAAACTGAGTCGAAAAGTCCTGAACCACTTTTTTATATAATGCTTAACAAAGCCGTAATCATTGAGTAAAGTTAGTCCAACCAGCGTCGTTCTTTAGCCGGGCGAACGTCGGTGAGCCGCGCGCCTGATAGTGTGCGTGAGCGCTCCGCCGCGCATCGCGCGGCGGCCGCGCTATGCCTTCGCGCGCGTCGCATGCAATATCCTTACGCATTGTAATAATACATAGAAATACATTTTTCTTGCACTAAAAATCACTTTTTACTCTTCGTCAGAAGTATCCCCTTGCAGAAAATTTTGATAACGGATAAAACTTTCGCCAAGACATAACTATTATTAACATATGAAAATTAAAACAAATACAAAAAATTATACTGTGTATTTTACAATACAAAATTTTACAATACAAAAATTATTTTCTAAACAATCCGTTTCGTTAAATATCTTTGCGTAAACTTAATTTAAATTATAACACAAAGCACTTATTGAATCTTTCTACGAGGTTTGCCCAGTTACTCAGAAGTAATAAATTTTTTAAGGGGAATTTACTGTAACAATTAGATATTTAAATAATCTCGTACTTAAAAGGAAATACGTTAAAAATATTATTAAAAGCTAAAGTATTCAAAAATAAAAGAATTTCTTCTCTTATGAAAAGAAGATTTATCCTAAGTCATGAATAACGCTGTCCAGATGTACAATCTTTTTGAAACCTAAGGCAAATAAGAGCAAACCGCCGAGCAAACAATATTAATTTTTATATTAATAATAAATAATAACACGTTTAATAACTTAAAACAAAATAAAATACAAACGTTTCTGTCTTAGTTTAGACGCATAAATAAAAGTGAAATGTTATCGTATTCATAAGACATTGGACAGCGGTAAAGTTATTGGAAAAGGTTGAACATAAGGTAAATTACGTGATAACTGCTGCCTTTTAAATAAAATGAAATTGAAAAGTTAGCTGCAATTCGTATGTTTCTTTATAAAGATGTAAAATTCACTTACCAGACAGTGTAATATCAATGTCATGATGATCTACCGTCTGGTTTCAGTAACAAAACAATGCTTATGAGTTAATGTCAGCGTACGGACTCAAGGCCTAGACTTAAGGGGTTACATGGGTCTTGACGGCAAAAAAGGAAGCTTATTTTCTCGAATTTTTTTTAAAGATACGACATGAGTTACACAATTTATTTTTTTTTTATATAAAAGTACAACATGTAAACAATATTTCCTCAAAATTTCAAAGGAAAATATTAAAAATTCAGCCGTTGGCAATTGCTTCCAATAGACCATCCAGAAAAAACGGTAGTCAGCATAACTTTTTTAATTTTTATCTGAAATGAAAAACCCAAAGTTTTTCTTATAGTAGGTGAGTATAGCTTGTCCTTGAACGAAGGATTTATTTTATTTTCGATTAAAAACCATTTTACAAGCCAATACATGGCCTAATTTTATGCCAAATTGGCAATTCTTTTGCAAGAAACGCTACAAAAAATTCAATTTTCAATTTTTTTTTAAATCCTTTGTTCAAGGACAAGCTATACTCACCTACTATAAGAAAAACTTTGGGTTCTTCATTTCAGATAAAAATTAAAAAAGTTATGCTGACTACCGTTTTTTCTGGATGGTCTACTAGAAGCAATTGCCACCGGCTGAATTTTTAATATTTTCCTTTGAAAATTTGAGGAAATATTGTTTACATGTACTTTTATATAAAAAAATAAATAAATTGTGTAACTCATGTCGTATCTTTAAAAAAAATTCGAGAAAATAAGCTTTCTTTTTTGCCTTCAAGACCCATGTAACCCCTTAAGCGTAAGGTGAAATGAGTACAGAGAAATATCACGAAGCATCATAACAAAGTAACACTCGTAAATAAATAAAATAAGTTAATAAATAAAACAGGCTACAGATGTCAATTGTGTGGAAATCTCTCGACAATAGGAGAATAATCATTAGAAAGATTTTTTTATTTACTAGTTTATTTATTTACTTATTTTTTTATTTACTAGTGTTATTTTGTTATATGATACTTTATGACATTTGTATGTATTTATTTCACCTTGCGCTCGAGCCTAAGTCTTCAATCCGTGCATTGATCTTAACTCATGTAATAAGCATTGTTTCATTACTGAAACCAGACACGGTAGATTATCACGAGATTGATACAACACTGTCTGGCAAGTAAATTTACATCTTCATGAAAGAACATACGAATTTTAGCTAATTTTTGTGATATTATTTTATTTAAAAGGCAGCAGTTAGTGATTTACCTTATATTCAACCTTTACCTTTTCTAACAACTTTACCGCTGACCAATGTTTTACGAATACAATAACAGTTCACTTTTATTTATGCGTTATTGACAATTAGATTTAAAATTATTGCAAAATGTTACACACAAGAGGGTCTAAACTAAGACAGATACGTTTGTATTGTATTTTCTTAAGTTATTAAACGTGTTATTATTTATTATTCGCTATAAGAATTAATATTGTTCGCTCGGCGTTTTACTCTTATTTACCTCATGTTTCAAAAAGATTGTACATCTGAACAGCGTTATTCATGACTTACGATAAATCATTTTCTCATAAAAGAAGAAATGTTTTTTTACTTTTTAATAATATTTTTAATGTATTTTCTTTAAGTACGAGATTATTTAAACATCTAATTATTACAGTAAATTCCTCCCAAAAAATTTATTACTTCTGAGTAACTGGACAAAACTCGTAGAAAGATTTAATAAGTGCTTTGTCTTATAATTTAAGTTAACGATAAGATATCTAACGGATTGTTTAGAAAATAATTTTTGTATTGTAAAATTTTATATTGTAAAATACACAGTATAATTTTTTGTATTTGTTTTAATTTTCATATGTTAATAATAGTTATGTCTTGGCGAAAGTTTTATCCGTTATCAAAATTATCTGCAAGGGGATACTTCTGACAAGAGTAAAAAGTGATTTTTAGTGCAAGAAAAAATTATTTCTATTATTACAATGCGTAAGAATATTGCATGCGACGCGCGCGAAGGCATAGCGCGGCCGCCGCGCGATGCGCGGCGGAGCGCTCACGCACACTATCAGGCGCGCGGCTCACCGACGTTCGCCCGGCTAAAGAACGACGCTGGTTGGACTAACTTTACGCAATGATTACGGCTTTGTTAAGCATTATAGAAAAAAGTGGTTCAGGACTTTTCGACTCAGTTTTTGACAAGGAATACCGCTATGTAGTTAGTGTCCGCTCTTTTAGTAACACCCAAAAAGTAATATAACTGTGGTAATTATAATATGATTAACTGTCAATCATTCCTCAAAAATTGTCCATATTGCAAGCATTCAATGTTCATACATACATCATCTTGCATCCAAAGAATGGGGAGGGAAAAGGCAGGGAATTCTATACTATACTGAAAATGTAAACTTTTATAGAAGAAAAGGGAACAAGCGAGAGGGAAGAAACGAGAAAGACAGGTTGCTCAGGTGCCATTTCTGTCTAACAAATACGCTACACAGAGACAGAAGAGGCGCCTAAGCAATCTGTATCTTGTTTCTTCCCTCTCGCTTGTCCCCTTTTCTTCTACAGGAGGTCACAGTCCAGTATAGTATAGAGTTCACCGGGGGGTGGGCACTCAAAATCGAGTTACCCCTCCATTCTTCTCAATCACGCTGTTTAATCTTTGGGGCATTGAATTTACTAAATTTTGAAAGAACGCGGGCCTTGCGCGGAGACCCTCCCATTTATCAGTAACATATTGCGCAAGTACCTCGCGTTCACGCCGAACTTGAGGGTCCCACTCTCGTACCATTTCAGCCCAAAGATTTTCAATGACATTCAAATCAGGGGATTTGGCTGGCCAGTTCAACGTCCTAAGGTTGGGTTGCCTAGCCAGCCAATCCTGGACAATTCTTGCTCTATGCACTCCTGAATTGTCTTGAACAAAATTCACATAAGGTATGCCGGGAAAAGTCTCCGCAACGTAGGGCATCATCACATCAGATAATATGCGAATGTATTCCTCGCTGTCCATGTGCGGCGTTGTACGAACAAGCGGCCCAGGACCACGCGAGGTCATACACCCCCAAAACGCTAATGTAATGCGTCCACTTCGTGCACGGAAACGGATATTTTTCTCGGCATACCTCGTTCCTCTCGTTCTCCACAATGTCACCCTACCATTCTCGTCAGTTGAAAATACCTTCTCATCAGAGAAGATAGTGCACATCCATTCTTCCTGCTATCCTAGGTGTTCCAGCGCGAAAGCTATCCGTTGCTCCCTATGATTCGCAGTTAACACTTCTTTTTGGGCGGGAATATGATGGTGATACCCGTGATCGCGCAACCTGAGTTGCACCGTTCTCTTATGGCAATTCAATTGCAAATTTGATACAATCTGCCGTGACGATTGAAAGCCGTTTTCCTGTATACTTTGATGTAGGGAAATTATTTTCTTCTGCCGTCAATAATCGAGGTCGGCCAGGTATTGGCAAAGGCTTGGCATGTCCTTCCGCATTGTATTTAGCCATAATACGACGAACTGTACGTTCCTGCGACATAAATACGTATATTATTAAGACGGAAGAGCGAATTTTTTTAGATATTTTAAATATATGTTTTACACACACACATATATACATATATATACATACATATATATATATATATATATATATATATATATATATATAATATATAGAACATATATTACATAATTTGCTTTTGAACAACACTTTGTGCTTGCTCATTATTGGCCCTTGACCTTTTTTTTACTTTGATCGAACGTTTGAGAACTTTTATTATTATATTAAAAATATTGCCATAAACGACGTCGAATCATTCCTGACTGGATATATACTTACACATATGTTCAGTTCTATCGCAACTTGTCTTTGAGTGACACCGCAGTTGATCATGGCAATAATACGGCCTCTGTCTAACTGACTGATTGGACCAGGCATTTCTTTATTTATTCGATTTTTCCAAATTGCAAATTATATGTCTTGCAACATAAATGTCATCGACTGCAATGTCTTCGTTATTGCAAACGCGAGTATTAACAAATGAAGGTGTATAAACAAATTTTGTTACTAAGGTGTTACTAAGGCTACTACCTTCATTTGTTAATATGGAGGAGATTGTGGGAAAGGTGGCGGAGATGGTTAGGAAGAGAGAAAGAAATATGAAAGAAAGGAAGGAAAAGAAAAATAATCTAGTGATCAGAGGATTACATAAAGAGGAAAACAAAAGCTTAATGGACACAGCGGAGACGTTTCTTGAGAGGGAGTTTGGTGCAAAAGCGGGAGTAAAGAAGATGCGGTCAGCAGGCAAAGAAGGTAGAGAGATAGTAATAGTTGAAATGGACTGCTGGGAATCGAAGGATAGCATCATGAAGGAGAAGAAGAAGCTGGGAACCAAGAAAATTTTCATAGATCACGACCTGACCTTTGAGGACAGAGAGGTGCAAAGACGGATAAAAGAAAGGGCATGGAAAGAGAAAACAGAAGGAAAGTGGGTAAAAATAGGTTATAGGAAGCTAGAGATACAAGGTAGGAGGTATGTATGGAGCGAGGAAGAAAATAAGCTAATAGAAAAGAAAAATTTATAAAGGAAAGCCAAGCAGTGGAGACGTGTAGAGACGAGGTGACGGCGGACACAGATAACGTGGATAACGTATGTAATGAGGAAGAGGGAGAAAGGGAGAGAGATAACCGTCGTAAGAGAAAAGGAAAGGTGGAAATACTCTTTTGGAATGTAGCAGGATTAGTAAACAAAGATAGAGATTTCTGGAGATATATCAGGGAATTCGATTTTGTAAGTTTAAGCGAAACATGGGTAGACGCAGAAAAATGGGATAATATTAAGAATTTATTACCGAACACACACGAATGGGTGTGCAGTCATGCGAAGAGAATAAAAAAGAAAGGTAGAGCAATAGGAGGTTTTGTATTGGGAAGAAGGAAAAGCTGGGGGGAATTAGGATCAAAAATGATTAAAAATGAAGAAGAAGGTCTAATACTGTCGGAAATCCTGACGGACGGCGAAAGAATTAACATTATTTCGGTCTACAATAAGGATAATTGGAGTAGGGTGGAGGAGACAATAGAGAGATGGTTAGGAAAGAAGGATAGAGAGCATATTATAATAGGAGGGGATTTTAATATAAGAACAGGGGAATTGGGAGGGGGAGAAGAAGATGAAGGTAACACAGAGAGGAGAAGTAAAGACAAAATAATAGGGACAGGGGGTAGGAACTTAATAGAGTTTATACAGAGTAAAGGATGGTACTTACTAAACGGCACAACGAACGGCGACTGGAACGGCGAATATACTTTTGTAGGAGCGAGAGGAAATACGGTGATAGACTATATGATAGTTTGCGAGAGAATGTATCATAGAATTGACAAATTTGAGGTAGATGCGAGGGTGGACTCAGACCACATGCCTGTCTGTGCGACAATTGAAGATAAAGAAAGAAGAGAGGAAGAAGAGGAGGGGACTAACGCAGACGACGTAGAGTCAACAGAAGGAAGATGGAGGATCTGTTGGGATAAGGAGGCAATAAGGAGATATAAGGAGGAAACGAACAAGAATACATTTGTGGAGACACAGCAAGATGAAACTATAGAAGAAAAATGAGAAAAATGGACAAATCTTAAAAAGATGGTACATGAGGCTATGGTAAAGAAAAGGGTAAATTCGACGAGGAGAGAGATTGGCCACAAAGATTGGTGGGACAAGGAATGTACAAGGAAGAAAAGGAGCGTGAAAAGACTTTATAAGAAATGGAGAGTGGGAAAACTAGATAGAGGAAGATATCTGGAAGAAAGAAGAAACCTGAAGACCCTACTCGAACAGAAGAGGAAGGAGAAGAGGGAAATGGAAGAAGAAGAACTAAAGAATATAAAGAACGGAGCTGAAGTATGGAAATTTATTAACAAAAAAAGAAAGAAAAAGGTAAGGAAAATAAATAACATCGGAGGAAATGAGTGGACAAATTATTTCAAGGAGCTATTGGAATATACGGATAAGGAGAAGATACAACCGAACAGAAAAGGAATAAGTGAAGAAAGAAAAGAAGTCGAACAGCCAAAACTACAGTTGAACGAGGAAGAAATAGAAAAAGCTATCAAAAGGATGAAGAGGAATAAGGCCACAGGTTTCGATGGAATACCAATGGAAGCCTGGATGTATGGAGGCGGCTCAGTTAAGAGGAAGCTGGTGGACCTGCTGAAACACATCTGGAGAGAGGGAAAGCTACCTGAAGACTGGAAAACGTCAATCATAGTCCCGTTACACAAAAGGGGAGATGAGGAAAAGGTAGAAAATTATAGAGGAATCTCGCTTCTATGCTCTGCGTATAAGATATATGCGGAGGTTCTCAGATGCCGTCTGGAGAGGGAGGTGGATCTAAAGGATCTGCTTCCAGAGAGCCAGGCGGGTTTCAGAAGTGGGAGGGCAACGGTGGATAACATCTTTGTCCTGGATCACCTGGTCCAAAGAGTAAATAAGGAGGGAAAGAAAGACAAATTGTATGCCTTATTCGTAGACCTAAAAGCGGCGTTCGACAAGGTGGAAAGAGAGCAACTATGGAAGATCTTGAGGGAAAAGGAAATAGATGAAGAACTTATAAGGAGAATAGAAGCAATATATGATGTGACTGAAGTTGCAATAAGAACAAAAGAGAGCCTGACGGAGAAATTCAGAATTACAAAAGGAGTCAGACAGGGTTGTGTAATGAGTCCACTCCTATTTAATCTGTATATAGCGGACATTAGAAAAGAGCTAGAGGAAAGAAAGATAGGAGGCGTAAAGCTAGGTAACACTAGAGTATGGTCGCTAGAATATGCGGATGATATGGTGTTCGTAGCAAAGAATAGAACAGCAATGTTAGACATGATGGACACAATAAAGAGGTTTCTAAAACGGAGGAAAATGATATTATGTACCAATAAAACAAAGATGTTAGTGTTTAACAAAGAAAGTAGGGAGAAGAAAGAGAAATGGAAATGGGGAGAAAATGAGATAGAAGAGGTTAGGACTTTTAAATATTTAGGTTTCGTGTTTAATAATAGAGGGAACTGCAAAGATCACATTAAGGAATTAGCTAGGAAAGGTAGAACTGCGGTAAATAGGACGTGGGGTCTTGGAGAACGGATATGTAAAGATGATTTCATAAGAAGAGGAAGTTTGTTTAATTATCTAGTCCAGAGTGTGATATCGTATGGGGTGGAAATTTGGGGATGGGAAAAAAAAAAGGAATTGGAAAAAATTATGCTAGATTACGCAAGATGGGTTTTCGATTTAAAGTTCTGTACTCCAAGATACCTAATGTCGACGGAACTGGGGTTGAGAAAGCTTAGGATAGGATGGGGTGGAAGGGCAATGGGATATGAGGAAAAAATTAGGGAAATGGATGAGAGCAGGTGGGTCAAGAAATGTTGGATAGAGAAAGAGAAAACAAATGGAAAGACAGATATGGTAGAGAGAGAGAAAAGTACTATAATAGAAACGGGTGGGGGGTAGAAGCAGTCGAGTCGTTAAGGAGAGAAGGGAGGAACTTATGTGAAGAGATTAAATTAAGAGACTGGGAGATACAGAGGCAAATGGAAGAGAATAATATAATAGAGTCAAAGTATAACAGGAAATATAAAGAGTTAGAGAGAGACGGAAATAGACCGGAATATCTAAGGAGGGCAAACATAGATAAACAGATCGAAGGGGATAGTATCAGAGCCCTGATAAATCTGAGATGTGGTAACATGGAATCGGAGAACATGTATTGGTGGGGGGAAGAGGAAAAAATGTGTTTGTTCTGCAAGGAAGGAAGGGATAATTTGAAGCACTATGTGGAGGAGTGCAGCAGTATAAAGAACCGGTTTATAGAACTAGGGAGGGATAACAGGAAAAGAATAGATAGACTATGGAACGATAAACTAGATACAACCAAAGAAAAAATATTAAGGAAATTATATAGGGATAGGAAAAAGATAGAAGCGGTGATGAGAAAAGATAGGCAAGAGCAGTAGTGACAAATAATGGCGAGCTTTAGCGTGAGGAATGATCCCGTCAAACTTGTTGTGATTGACGGGCGATGTGTGGATGGATGGGTGTGTTAAGGAACATGTTGTAAACCAGTCCACTTCTTGGCAGCAGCCGAAGTTAAATAAATATTATTATTATTATTATTTGCAATAATGATTTAAAAAAAAACATTTATTTAACATTTATTCAACATTAATTTAATATTAATTTTATATTAATTAATTATTTGCAATAATAATTTGAAAAAACATATATTTCACATTTATTCAACAAATCAATTCAATTCTTTATTTTCACTCCCCTTCCGGGGCTGGAAAGGCATTTTATCCAGGAAAAACGTCCCAAAAACCTTTACATTTCTTTAACATGTCTGCCTGGCCATTGTGCGACCTCACATTCCTTCTATCTCCCCTCCCTCCCCTTTCCAAGTCAGTCCCTGTCGTCCTTCTCCCTTGCACTCCTTTTCACCTCCTTCCTTTGTCTCCCTTCCTGCGGCCTCCTGCCATCGCCTCGGCTCTCTCCTTCCTATGTTTACGCTCTCCTTCCTATCGCATCTTCTAATCTAAACATACAAATACATTATACCACTTCTCATTCTTACCATCCTCTCCCTCTACTTTCTCCGCCCTCCTCATCCATCTCCTCCTTCTCTCTCCCTTCCAAATCTCTTACCATTTCTGCTTCCATTATCCTTTGCTCCTTCCTCCCATCTTCCTCCGCTCATCTCTCTTTTCTATCTTACCTTTTCTTACTCCCTTTTCTTCCTGCTAGCCTCGTCCTCGTCAGTGTCCATCAGAAGGCTCTCCTCCATTCTCCTCGTAATCTCGTCCTCCTCCGATCTCTGCTCTCCCACTTTCGTCTTCTTTCCTTTCTTTTCTCCCTTCTTTCTCCTCTCTTTCTCTTATTCTCGCCTCCACCGTCTTGTCCTCGTCTATTTTTACTTTCAATTTTCCTCCTTTCTTTCTCCTCGCGTTCAAAACTTTCCATTTATCCTCCTCGCTTCCCATCCTTACTAGCAGCGTTACCCAATCCCCTCTCTGCCCTATCACACTTACTTCTCTCATCTCTACCTTGACATCTAAACCTTCCGAGAACAGCTCTTTCACTTTTGCCCAGCTCGATTCCTTTCCTGTCCATCTCTCCCTTTCGACCCTTATTATTACGTTCTTCCTTCTTTTCTCATCATCGCTCCTTTCGCCATCCTCTGCCCACCATTTTCTCTTACTTCCCGTATCTTTCCTCTCCTCACTGCCCTCTTTCTCCCTCTTTCCGCTGCTCTGTTCTATTCTATACATCCTTTCCTTTAACCTCTCCACCTCCACCTTTAATTCTTTAATCTCCTTATCCTTTCTTTTACTATTTTCCTTAAGCTCCTTCATCATCTCCAACACCTTTCCTTCTACGATCCCTTCTATTGCTTCCTTCTCTATTATAATTTTCCCCTTGCACTCCATTCTTTCTCCCGTCTTTTTCCTCTTGCCCTCCTTTCGGCTATCTGTAACAAAAATCATTTACTTTATTCTACTTCTCTTTGTCTAACTCACCGTTGAGCTCTCCAAAGTTTTCTTCTTCTTTCCAAATCTGCCATCCATTTTTCTCCTTCACCTTTACTGTTTAGTATTCTTTTAATCCTCTCGCTAATTCCCTCCGCCCTCTCCTCTCCCTCCTCTCTCGAACACCACTCTAACACATGCTCCCAAGACTCTGGCTCCGCTCCGCATATCCTACAGTTCCTTTTCTCTACTGTTTCCCAATATTTTCCATCTCTCATCTCATTACCTAGTCTAAATCTCGCTATCCTTATCATGGACCTCTCCTTCCCTTTTTTTTCCAGGTATTCCGGTCTTCTGTTCTCTGCCACCTCCCTGTACCATCTGTTATATCTAGACTCTCTTACCCTTTCGTTTCTCTCCTGGATCTGTATGTCCTTATCTCTTCTTGCTATGTCCTCTATACTGCTCCATCCTTCTCCTCTTTTCCTTTCTATCTCCTCCGCTGCATATCCTCTTCGCTCATAGAAGCTCCTTCTTTCCTCTTCCCACTTTGGCTTTTCCTTCATGACATTCCCTTTTATCTCTTTCCAGCATTCTCTTGCTATCTCATTTCCTTCTCCCTTCTCCAATTTCTCTTCGTATTTCATCGCCCTTTTTCCGGCATTCATTCTTATCTTATATCTCTTTGTTTCCTCTCTCACCATATATCCAGGTGTACACCAGTCTAAGCCTAGTGTCCACCTTATGTACCTTTCATGTATTCTTTCTATTTTCTCTCTTTCTTTCCACCCCCATATCTTTGCTCCATACAATGCAATGCTTGCTACCAACGAGTCGAACATCTTTATTCTTCTTACCCAATCTCCTCCGAATACCCTTTTCCCTATTCCCCATACCTGTCTCATTGCTATAACGGCTTTCCTAACTCTTTCCTTTATATGCGCCTCCTGTCCTCCATTCTTTTGGAATGTGTAACCAAGATAGCAGAATTCCTTCACCTCCTCTACTTCTTCTCCCTTCCATCTCCACTCCACTCTTTTCATTCTACCTTTCCCTTTCCTAAACCTCATTATCTTTGTTTTCCCTACATTTACTCTTAGCTTCTTTCTATCGAAATACCTCTCCAGACTCTTCAGCATTCTCTTCATCTCCTCTTCATCCTCCGCTATTGCTACTATGTCGTCCGCATATGCTAGGGTCCAGAATTTTATTTTCCCTACTACTATCCCTCCATTCTGCTCTTTCTTCATTGCTTCCTCTATATCCGCCAGCAAAAGTATGAATAGCATAGCGCTCAGAGGACACCCCTGTCTGACTCCTTTTACCGTCCAGAAGCACGGTCCCTTTTCTCCCTTTATCCTTACTACACATCTCGTCTCCTCATAGAGGGTTCCTATCCTTGTCCTTAGCCGCTCACTAATTCCTTCTCTCTCCAAGACATCCCATATTTTTTCTCTGTCCACTGAGTCGAATGCCGCTTTCAGATCTATAAACGCCGCCACTAGCTTACCTTTTTTCTTATTCACAGCTCTTCCAATCACATAATTCAATGCGTATATATTCTCCATTGTCCCCTTTCCTTTCCTAAATCCTGTCTGTGTTTCTGGTAAGATTCTCCTTTCCTCCACCTCTTTCTCCAGTCTCTTAGCCAAAATTGCTGCGTATATTTTGTAGCTCGTATTCATTAATGTCACCCCTCTGTAGTCTTGCGCTTCTTTCCCTTCACCTTTCTTCACTATTGGTATTATTATACCTTCCTTCCAATCTTCCACTATCTCTCCTGTCCTCCACGCTGTGTCGCATACCTCCCATATTTTTTCTTTTAAGCTCTCGCCTCCGTGTATCCATACCTCATTTGGCAATCCATCCGTACCTGCCGCTTTCTTCTCTTTCATCTCCTTAATTACTTCTTCCACTTCCTCTTTTCTTATTCCCTCTTGCTCCTCCTTTCCCCTACTTTCTCCCTCTCCTTTCCTGCTCTTTACCTGCGGCTTCACTTTAACTCCTTCTAGTAGTTCCATAAAATGCTTGTTCCATTGGTCTTCTGTTATCTCTTCACATACTTCTTTTCTACTTTTTCTCTCTCTATTTATAAAACTCCATACCTCCTTTTCATTAGTTGCCTTTCTCGCCTCCTTCATTATCCTCTCTTTTTTGTTCTCTTTCTTCTCTTTTATTTTTTCCTCGTATTCTCTCTTTTTCGTGATATACTCTTTTTTATCACCTTCTCCTTTCCTCCATTTGTTTAGCCTGCTTCTCGCTTCCCTCCTTAGCCTAACGCACTCTTCATCCCCCCATCCGTTTTTTCTCCTTAAACTTTGGTCACTTCTTATTTCCTTCCATTCCGCCGCTTGATTTACTGCTCTTTTTATTCCCTCCATTATTTCATCCATCTTCGTACCTTCTATTCTTTCCTCCTTCATTCTTTCCCCGTATCTCTCCGCTCCTTCCTTGGACCAGTTCATTACTTTCCTGATCCTTTTCCCCTCTTTCCTTCCTCTTCCAACTTCCTTTACCTTTATCGCTATCGATATGGGTTGGTGATCAGAATCGATAGCATCTCCTATCCTTATTTCCTCAGCTTTCTCCCAAATTTCCTGATTTCCGATTATATAATCTATCACTGTCTCACCTCTCCCCCCTATAAACGTGTATTCTCCATCTTTGTCACCCTTTGTTCCGTTCAGTATCCCTAATCCTTCTTCTTCCACAAATTCCAGAAGCTTCCTTCCCTCTGTGTTAATTTCCTTATCTTTTGATTTTCTTTTCTCGCCCATGATCTCTGTTAGTCCCCCTTCTTCTCCGGTTCTTGCGTTGAAGTCTCCTCCTATTATTCGTTCCCCTACGCCACCATCATTTGTGAGCTCTTTTAGAATCTTTATCTTCCTTTCTATATCATTGCTCACATATACCGTTATTATCCTCCAGCTACCTTCTTTTGTCTTTGCTTTCCTTTCAACAATTCCTTCCTCTTCTCTCTCTTCCTTTCCGTCCACGGCAATTTCTTTTCTAATGCCTGTTATTATTCCTCCTTTTGCTCTTCCTTTCTTCTTTTCTTTCTCAGCTGCTTGACATTTCCACACATACCCTTCCGGTAACTTTTTCCTGATCTTACACCATTCCTTTTGCTCTACCCACGTTTCTAGCAGGGCTATTATATCCCACTTCTCTATTTCTTTCCAGAATTCTTTGTTTTTCCTTCTTAATCCAGCTACATTCCAAAATCCTACTGTCATTGTGCTTACTCTTTCTTCATTTAATTCGCTCCTTTCCTGTCTTCCACCTTCTCTTTTTCTTCCTTTTCTTTCGTTTATTACCTCTGCTTTTTCTCTATCTCCCTTTTCTTCTATGTTACTTCCGAAAATCACTCCTCTCCTCCATTTTTCCTTTATTCTCATTCCATCTCATTTCTTTGTTGTCTATCCACATTTTCTGGTATCCTATCGTGACTCTTTTTCCGGCCTCTCTTTCCTCTCTTGCCACTCTCCTTATCTCTTTTTGTATTGCTCTTTCTGCTTTAGTCAGATCGTCATCTATGAAGATCTCATATTTCTTTCCTATCTCCCTTTTTTTTGCCATTATCTTTCTTTTGTCTTCCCAGCTGTGGCACTTAATCAGAGTCATTTTATCCTCTCTACGTCCTATATCTTGTACCTCTTCGACTTCTACCTTCATTTTATTTAATTCATCTAACATTTTTTCTTTTCTCACCTTTCTTTCCTTCTCATTTCCTCTACTTGCCTCCCTAACTACTATATTATTCTTCCTTCTTCTTCTCTCTACCATTTCCATGTTTCTTTCTATCTCTTTTATTTTTCCAATTATTTCGCCTCCTTCCTGCTCTTCTATTCCCCTCAGATTAGCCTTTCCTACTTTCTCCTCCAGACTTTTCATTCTGTCCTCCAGCGACTTTCTCTGCTCTTCCCACATTCCTTCTCTCCTCTTAAATTCTTCCTTCAGCTCTTGTAATTCTTTCTTAATTTCATCCTTATCTTTTTTTATTTCTCTTTTGATTTCCTCCTTATCTTTTTTTCTCTCTTTTTCTTGCTCCTCCATCTTCTTTAAAATTTCCCTCAGCATTTTCTCTGTCGCCATGTTTCCTTTTCTTTCCTCTTCCTTTTTAACCTTTGCCGGTGGCGATCTGCTGACTTTCCTCGCCTCGTTGAATCTTTCCAGCAGCTCTTTCTCTATCTTTGCTGTTTCTTCCTCTTCTATTTCTCTTTTCCTCTTCTGAATGTAATCTTTTATCGAGCTTTCGCTGTCTGTCCTCGCTCTTAACCTACCCAGCTCTTCCGCCCTTGTTGGCCTCCCTCTTGTTTTCTTTCCACTCTCGCTCTCTTTCCTCTCCTCTCTATCACCTTTCTTGCTTCCTTCTACTATATTATCCCTCTCTGTCTCCATCCGCCGCCTCAGCTTTGCCTCTGCAATTTCTCGGCTTAGAAGGCTCCCTTCCTTATCGGCCGCCTGCCTCTTACCTCACTCGACAGGTGTCGTTGCTTTGTTCCTACTCTATCTTCTTGCCTCTCTCCGCCGACCTAACCTAAATCTCTTTTTCCTTTCCTTATCTTTCCTCCTCTCTTTCCCTTTCTCGCTTCCTCTCCTTTTTCCTTCCACCTTATCGCTCTTCTGGCCGTCTATATACCTTCCTCTCACTATCCACTTCTACTCAACCTGACAGCTCCCAACTATCTCCACATTTATTCAACATTAGTTGATATTTATTTTACATAAATTATTTATTTACAATAATGATTTTAAAAAACGTTTATTTAACAATTATTTAAGAATAATATAATATTTATGTTATATTGATTATTTATTTGCAATAACAATTTAAAAAAACATTTATTTAACATTTATTTGACATTAATTTAATATTTATTTTATATTAAACAAAAATCTTTATTGGATGACGATAATATTTATTTTATATTATTTATTTACTATAATAACTTAAAAAAACTTATTTAATATTAATATTTACTTCAAATATTATTTAATAATAACTATTTAATTATAAGGGATCATCATTTTTCTGTTATTGAATAGAATAGAATACTTTATTTCTGCCTTTCGGCTTGAAATGGTTACACGTGTGTTCCTCATTTAGATATTCATACATATATCATTATACATTTACATTTATATTGTATACAAACAAACAAACAAGTAGAGCTGAGTATTGTAAGCTCAACAGTTTTCTGTCTCTATATTTCGTTTTCCTCTTCTCTCCTCCAGCTTCACCATCCATTTCTCTCCCTCTCCGTTGCCGTTCAAAATTTTTCTTAGTCTCTCCCCTATTCCTTCTCCCATGTCATCGCTTCCCTCCCTCGCGCATCTCTCTAGTGTATGTTCCCATGTTTCTTCCTCTGCTTCACATACTCTGCATCTTCTTTTCTCCTCTGATTCCCAGTATCTTCCGCCGCGCATCTCGTTACCCATTCTGAATCTTGCCATCCTTGTTATCGACTTTTCTTTTCCTCTTCTTTCCAGGTACTCAGGCCTTCCGGTTTCTACTATCTCCTTGTACCATCTATTGTATTTTGACTCTCTTATTCTTTCATCTATCTCCTGTATTTGTATGTCTCTATCTCTACACCCTACCTCTTCTATGCTACTCCATCCCTCTCCTCTCTTCCTTTCTATCTCTTCCGCTGCGTATCCTCGACTCTCGTAAAACTTTCTACGTTCTATTTCCCATTTTGACTTCTCTTTCATTTTTCTGTTATTGTTTCGCTCTATAAATTATGTGGCGGTAGGGGTCTATTGCACAATGATTTACAAATTAATAATATTAGTGAAAGAGCTTTGTTTTTCACTAATATTATTAATTGGAAATTATTGTGTAATAGGCCCCTGCTGTCCGCTACAAACATACGACGGAGCGCACGCAACGCGGCGCGACAGCGCGGGCTTGCGCGCCGGGAATAGTACGGCTCGCGCTCAATATGTGGCGCATCGCCGAGCCCGTAATCCGTATTCAAGATTCAACATCGATCCCTATATAGGGAAACGTCTTGATCGCGAGATTATTTAGCGTTCGCAGAATCGCCAGTGACGCCAGTCAGAGCGTGCTCACTCTCCGGGCCTCTGATAAGTGTTGTAACATATTTTTGAGGAGTGTGCTTTCTTGCGGCCTCCGTTCATACCTGCATTAAAACCGATTTAATTATAACAACCTAACGTAATACGTATATACCTAAAATAAAAGTATATACCGTGCACATTCTATCCTTGGTTCTATATTGGTACTCCTGATATTCTTGGTACTTACTGCAAAATATTCTCAGTATGTACTACGAACTCGAAAAAGGCGGAAATAAAAATGTTCTCAGTATGTTCGCAATAAATCGTAGTACGTATCTCGAATGTTTTGGGAATATACGCAATATACTGCTGCAATATCCTTCGAACATTCTCAGTATCTACATGTGCTGTATGGGATATTTAATATCAAATTATATCAAAATATAAAATTCTTTTCTTCGCCAGTAAAAATTAACAAGAAGAATTATTTGACCAAACTGACGTTTAATGTATTACATTAATTCAAAGTCGACGTTTCGACACTGGTTTTGTGTCCTTATCAAGAGTTTACTATAACAACGAAATCATGTTACATGAAAAATAAAGCGCACAAGGAACAAAGAGCGGAGAAAAAGACAATATATACACCTGTCACATACTAAAAATTAACCGCTCATAGAGCACAAAAAGCTTCTTGCAGTTTTAACACCTTGTCAAATTTCAAAGTGAAGGAACCGCCATCTCTCCTTAATTAATCGTGTGATATAGCCCGAAAAAAGACATAGTCGGAACAGAGAAATGTAAGAGTCACCAATCCGAGTCGAAGGTCCGCGTTGAACTAATTTAAAAATACAGGCTACGCGAGTGGGTTACAGGAAGAAAAACATAAGCACGAAGAGAAAAACAGTTATGTAGATCTTATAATTCGGTCATATAACGGATTCAGATTTTCCGTGTCTTTTTTTAGATTGATCGTATTGTTGTGTTTTTTAATGTAAAACATTTCCGCTATTTGTCTCTGCCTCACATTTCTCTCCCTATGCAACACTTCAGGAATGGACCATTTAAAATCATACCCGTGCATCAACCGGTGCTTGCTGACTACCGAATCTGAATCCGTTATATGACCGAATTATAAGATCTACATAACTGTTTTTCTCTTCGTGCTTATGTTTTTCTTCCTGTGACCCACTCGCGTAGCCTGTATTTTTAAATTAGTTCAACGCGGACCTTCGACTCGGATTGGCGACTCTTACATTTCTTTGTTCCGACTATGTCTTTTTTCGGGCTACATCACACGATTAATTAAGGAGGGATGGCGGTTCCTTCACTTTGAAATTTGACAAGGTGTTAAAACAGCAAGAAGCTTTTTGTGCTCTATGAGCGGTTAATTTTTAGTATGTGACAGGTATATATTGTCTTTTTCTCCGCTCTTTGTTCCTTGTACGTTTTATATTTCATGTAACATGATTTCGTTGTCATAGTAAACTCTTGATAAGGACACAAAACCAGTGTCGAAACGTCGACTTTGAATTAATGTAATACTACGACATTAAACGTCAGTTTAGTCAAATAATTCTTCTTGTTAAATTATATCAAGTTATAGAGAAAAAATTGAACTTTATAACGCATATATTTTCATCCTTTAATTGTCCAAATTTCTTGATATTATTATTCCTATAAAAAAAACAGATTTAAATAATAAAATTGTAAAAAACTGTTGTTTATTATCTTTTACTTAAAATTATTTTTTACTTTTTGTTTCGGCCGTAATTGAAATGCCGGATTATAACGTTCGTTTGAAAACGTCTGGAATATTCAGCTTCTAGGAGAGAAGCTGAATATTCACAGCGTTTCTGTTTTCAGTTTCTTATGTCAAATTCTTGTGACCACATGTATCTCACGAGCCCACAGACAATAGATCAATCTACGGGCGCGTGAAACATTCCCCTTATTTTCCTTTCGGCGGGTAGCAGGTCGCAGGAAATTTCTGTTCAGTTCTGTCTAGAGTCCCGACCGAGTCACTACCGCTCTTGTACGATGAGAATAAAGTGGTGATTGTTAAACGGAGTCTAAGTAATTACACCTCTCTCTCCTTATCTGTGGTGGACGATACACGAGTTTGAGCCGAGCGAAGGAATCGGCATTAATTTGTCTTAAGACAAAAACACTTTTGAATGTATTAAAACCTAAATTTTTATATACTATACTATAATAGCATAATATTAAAAAATATTCTTTTATATTATTACTCCATATTATTTGTATTGCTAATTATATTATATTAGCAAGTGTACTTACACATACACGTACGCATGCACGTGATAATAATTATATTTTTATATAAACGATAAAAGAGACGACAATGAAAAGTATGTTCAATATTATAATAATCATGTGCAATACCTATTCAAAATTTAATTCAAGAAAGTATTTCTCAGATTATATAATGATATATTGATTAGAGAAAAGTCCCCTATTATGAGATAGGCTCCTAATATGCGATAGCGAGGTTTCTGCTAAATTAATAGGCCCTATCAGTTGGTTCCACCATAAACTTATTGTCCTTGAGGTAAAACCTATTTAGTGTAAAAATCATTGTTTTATCGTGCGTATAGTCATTGCAGAGAAAGAAATTGTGAAATTGGATGTTGTCAAGTGCCGTGGATATGAGACTTTAAACCTTGTTTATTATATAATTAATAAATATTTGGCTATGAGTTCTGCATGCAGCGATAGAGTAAAGTCGTGTTAATAAAAAATACGGGATATTTTGAGTTGCTCAATTGTAGAGATTAGATTTGGTGATCGCGAAACCGCAAGGCGTAGGGGTCGTAACATGAGATACTCAAGGTACTCCTGGGTTGCTGAAGTATGAAAGTTATTGTACAGTAATAAAATAAGAGAAAATACTATATTAACGTTAAGGGAAGGTTTATACAAGTGTGTGCTTACCGCGATTTGAGGGGAAAGGATGTAGGGGGCAGATTAGGTACAATATTGGGTATAAGTGTGTTTACAATTGTTGCAAATGTGCTTCTCCATTACATTTGTCTTTCAGAAACTTTAAATAATTTCTAATTACAATATGATGTATTTTGCACTTTATTAGCGAATTTCTGGGGTCTCTCATATTAAGAGCACACTTTTTCGATTTTGCCGAAAGCTTATTTTTTATATTTTGTTTAAATTAAATTTTACATTTTAGCATCTTAAAGCTTGTTAAATTCCCTTCAAAATTACCTACTATATTTTTCAATTCTGCCCATAGACTTCCGGCAATCACACAAAATAGATGTGGTATCTCATAATCAGAGACTTTCCTCTACATATATAATTACATACAATATCTATAGATATTCTTTATTTTTGGATTGTAATTACAGTTTTTAATAGCTTAAGATATTTTTGTGACACATAGTATACCAAGTGTAATCCGAGTCATTTGTTAAATCAATATGATTTCATCAACCAATGTGGCAATGGTTATATAGTTCTAATAGTATATATTTTTTATTGTATCCATGTTTCTTTGTGCAAGAACCGAAATATGAATAAGAAAGATGACGGTACATCACAAATTTGTGTTAGTTTTGATTACAATACAGAAAAAAAATTCGAACAATTTTTAAAGAATTTCTAGCGTTGATTTCTTTCCTGAAAGCCTAATAACCAAAATATACTTCAAACATCTAAAAGTTCATGAGGGTAAATAATTGTCTATATGAGTAAAAGAGGAGAGAGAGAGAGAGAGAGATTGATTGATTGATTGAGCTTTATTAGCCTTCTCGGCTATTATTTACATCAAATGTCTACAATTATTCAACATGAGGTACAATATATTCTTTTAACATACGTTTAAATTGATCTAATTTTTCACATTGCCTTAATTCGGTCGGTAAGGCGTTGTACATATTCAAACCTTCATAAAACAAACTTTTTTGTCCGCTTTTCGTTCTACGAAATTGTATTGCAATACTCCCGGTCTGTCTCGTTTGCCTTCCACTCACATCCCCTACTATTTCTATCCTATTACCTAAGTGTTTTGGCAACATACCTTTTACTATCTTAAAAATAAAAATACACACATTGTATTTTAGCCTCTGTCTCACATTCATAAACCTAAGGGTTTGCAGCATTAATTCTACTTTAGTATATCGCGAACATTGTAAAATGACTCTCATGGCTCGGTTTTGAGCCACTTGCAGTCGATTCAGCTGCGTTTCACCCATGCCTACAAACAACGTGGCACAATACTCAAAATGAGGTGCTATGATTGACTTATACACAGTACATCTAGTGTACACCGATATATCATTCCCTATTCTATTCAAAAAGCTTACTTTTTTCCCGATTTTCTTTAACATATAATCACAGTGATCCTCCCAACGGAGTCTACTATCAATCATAACACCTAAATATTTTGCATTCTCCACACGCTCTATAACAGTTCCATCTAAGCATTTCACTATTATGTTTGATTTCAATTCCTTTCTTATACTTCTAACTATCATATATTTGGTCTTATCTGCATTCAATTTCAACATATTTACATTCATCCATTCTTCAACTATACCGAACACCATATTCAATTTCATTTCTAATTCTTCACAGCTCTCTCCTGTTACACTCACGGTCGTGTCATCTGCAAATAACTTAAATCTACTTCCCTTAGGACAGATTTTAACTATATCATTTATATACAGAATAAACAATAGAGGTCCCAATACAGATCCCTGAGGCACGCCATATACGGTATCAATTAAATCAGAATATATATCATTGAATCTAACTTGCTGCTTTCTATTGCTTAAATATGATTTTATCCATTCTAATACAACTCCTCTTATTCCATACTGATATAATTTTTCCAATAATCTTTTTCTATCTACTGTCTCGAACGCTCTTTTAAGATCCAGGAATATCACTCCTACCATTTTTTTCTCCTCAACTAACCGCTTCCAGTCCTCGATAATACTTTGAATTGCCGTCTCACACGACTGATGTTTTCTAAATCCCGATTGATGTTCAGTTATTATTTCATTATCTTCTATAAATTTTTCCAACTGTTTTTTAACAACTAATTCTAACACTTTTTCATATATCGGTAACATATTAATCGGTCTATATTCGCTCGCTTTTTTTGGCTTATTTACCTTTGGTATCGGTATTATCGTGGATGTTTTCCACCCCTCTGGACATTCACCTGTACTAAGTGAATCATTTATCACCCCTACAAATTCGTCTTTTATCTCGTGTATCACCATTTTTAGTATATTACTAGTTATCCCCTCCTCTGCTCCGCTCTTTTGTGGTAGTTCCCTAACAATTTGTATTAAATCGTTTGCATCAATTGGCTCAAAGTTTTCCATGATATCCCTATTCTCAATTACATATATTGATCTCCTACCTGCTCTTTTCATCCCCTTATTATCAATAGATTTCACAATATTACTAATACTTTGTACATAATATATATTAAATTTATCAGCTATATTACATTCTTCAATGTCATCTAATATTTCAAAATCTACATTATCAATGTCCACTGAGCCCCCTTGCTCACCCTTAATTAAATCTTTCAGAGTTTTCCACATTTTTGTAGGATCACCCTTATTATGATCTATCATATTCTCATAATATTCCTTCTTTTTTGTCTTGATAAGTTTTACTACTGCATTTCTTTCACTTTTGAAAAATGCCCAGTCCTGATCCGTACCTGTGCTAACCGCCCTACTGTAGGCCTCATCCCTTCTTACTGCCGCTATTCTTATTTCATCTGAAAACCATTTCTTCCCTTCCCATACTTTCGGAATTTTAAACTTTTTCTTAGGCGCTACAGTATCCAATACATTTACTATACTATTAACAAATTTATCAGCCCTTGTATTTACATCTAACCCTTGACCTTGCTCAACTCTTTCCCCCGTTATACTAAGAAATTCATCTACATCAAACTTACTATAATCCCTGCCTCTAAATTCTTTATATTTATTATCTTTTATATTTACATTTAATTCAACTTTGAGCCATGCATGGTCCGTTATTTTTGGTTTCTCACACACCTGCACCTTCACTTGATTATTAGAAAAAATTAAATCGATAATCGTTTGACTATCCTTTGTAACTCTCGTAGGATTATCAACATATTGCTTCATCCCTAAGTTTTGCATTACCGTTAATAATTTCTTTGAATAAAATGAATCTAGCATTATATCTATATTAAAGTCTCCTATTACCATACAGTCACCTTTTATTATTAAATTTTCTACTGTATCTTCCAAAAATCTCACAAAGTCACCATCCGACGCACTCGGCGAATGATACACTACCGCTATCACACCCCTATACATATTCTCTCTCATTTCTATCGCCACGCACCAACAGTTTGACTCTATCTTTTTCTTCTCAACTATCTTAAATTTAATATTATTCCTAACGTATAAAAGCACTCCTCCTGTATGTCTATTTTCAGCATCACATCTAACTATACTATATCCCGGTATATTGACCTCACTATCCTCTATTTCTACAGTCAATCTCGTCTCCGATAACGCTAAGATCGCAGGATTCATTCTCTTCATAATCTGATGTTGTATCTCGTCCATATGCGCCAAAAAGCTCTGAGCATTCGTATACCAAAGTAATTCAGCATCTTCCTGTAGTTGCTATTTCGCGTCTTCCCAGCCAGCTCTCTTTTTCTCTTCCTCTAGTACTCTTTTAAATGTCGGACACTCCGAATCTACCGCCTCATGTTCTAAATTCAGCTTCAAATTATACGTCTTATTTTTATACATACAATTTATACAGCTTTTTTTCGTTGCCGTACAATCGCTCGCCTTATGGTTTCCTGCACATTTGAAACATGCTTCCTGCCTCGTGCAATTCTTAGCCATGTGGAAGTAACCCCAGCATTTGTAGCATCTTACGACGCTAATAAAGTTGTATACTACACATTTTCTCCAACCAATATTTAATCTTCCTTTCTTTATCATCTCTTCATGTGTACCATCATCTACCTCCAAAATCAGAGATCCCTCTACCTCTCCTTTTCTTCCGCGGGATCGCTCGTTATTCTTGTCTCTTCCTTTAAATAATCTCTTCACTATCCGCATACAGAGATCATCTCCTGCTACACCTTCAATTTTATTCTGTTTCTTAATCGCATTTAACAACTTATCATCATCCATTTTCATTTCATCTTCTCCAACATTAATTACTTTAACCTTGGGTTTCTTCCCCTGTGGCTCATCGACCTTGAAATCTTCTCCCATTGTCGCCTGTACCTTGTCCTTTAACTTTTTCATTTCTTCACCGGTCTCACATCCAAGAATTCCTGCTTCTTTACCTCCTTTTCTCATTTTTGAGATTCCAACTTCCATGTTCTTAATGTCGATTTTTTCTTTTACTATCTTTTTTGTATCTTCGCTCTCCTGTTGTATTTTCGGTTTAATAATCAAAATATTCTCTTTCTTCTTCTCTCTAACCGCTTCACTGTAGCTCCTCTGTGCACCTCCTGTCGGTCCATATACTCCTTCCCGTATCATTCTCCTCAATTCTTCTAGTTCTTGCTTAACGCCTACCATCTCTTCTCGAACAATCTCCTTGATTATTGTCTTAACTTCTTTTTTACATACCATTTCGTCTTTAATTTCTTTCACCGTTCTGACAAGCCAATCTATCTTTCTATCTATATCAGATGTTCCACTCGCGCCAGCTGTTTTACTTGCTGCCGCTCCGCTCACGGCTGTTGACCTATTACCACTACCTGGAGCCATACTCATTTCTGCCGATCCCGTTGTTTTTACTGCCGATGCCGCTGTTTTATTCAGATCAGCTTCCTTATCACTTTCAACAAAAAATTTCTCGTATGGACCAGGGCAGGCCACCAACTCGCGGTTCTTATCATAAATTTTATGCCTAATTACACATGCCGGATGGAAAAAAAGCTTATCACAGGACTTGCATGCTACAACCTCAATCTTTATAGCCTTCTTACATGCCGAGCATCGATACTCGTCATATTCGTCGCCCATATCGAGCGAGACCGTTAATTGACTCGTCACCTTCACACGTCACTTTCACACGTCAGCGCTTTGCATCTGTCGTCAATGTCTACCTGTCGTACGAGGCTTTGATGCTCCACGTAAGAAATGTAATTCTCACGCACATATATCAGCATATTCCAGCTAGCTACCACTCATAGCTATGCATGGTCTATGCAGCTATTACTTCAACAACTTTAATACATTCCCCCTCACTATTTAACCGTTTAAAAGTATTACTTTTACGGAGCGATGTGTAACACGTCTACCTCTGACACGTCCACGAGAGAGAGAGAGAGAGAGAGAGAGAGAGAGAGTTTGAGTTGAGTTTGTTTATTATGCCATAGTCAAGACTTTAGGCAAATAGTGAAAAATACAAGGATATACATAAAGTAAAATTAAAACAAAAATTTGAATAAGTAAGAACTAAAAGATATAGAACAAATGAGACAATTTTGATAAAGCAGTGAGCAAAAGCGGAAACAATGAAGATAATAATGAGTAAATTGGAAAAAGTAATGATATTATTTCCACTTCAGCAAACGCTTCAGAACCAAATTTCGCTGACAGTATAAATAACTGAAATAGTACAGAAGAAATAAAAGTCAACAGAATTCAGTCATGATCTCTCAACAACAAAAGAAAAAATCGCAGAAATAACATTAATACTTAAAACTAGTTAGGACATTGAAGTAGCAACGATTTATGTACAGTGACTAGAAAAGCTTAAACTAAATATACTTACACCTATCACGCCTTAACGCTACATCGTAGATAAACATTAGATAGCCCGAAGGTAGAACCTAACCAGAACCAAGCTCAAGTGTAAATAGATAGTCATTGAGCTTTTGCTTAAATTCATTTAGAGACAAAAATGACACCACCTCAGTTGGAAGCGAATTCCATAAGTAAATACCCGCTAGGTGAAAGGACTGGTGGTAAGTCTCTGTTCTGTGAATGGGAATATGGAAAGTACAAGGCAGTGCCAGCCGGGACGATCGTCTAATCGAGAGATCGGCTCGGACAAAGATCTCCGAGAGGTAGCTAGGAGACATACGATAATATATCTTAAACATTTCGATGCCAAGGAAATAGAAACGTCGATTTCTAACGGACAGCCACCCTAATCGGTGACGATAGGGAGTGATATGTTCATCTCGACTCAGATTGAAAATAAACCGAATCGTACTATTGATAAGCCTCTGCAGTTTTGTGTTAAGCTCATCAGAAACATCGTTGTAAACAAGAGCGCAGTAGTCTAACAGAGGCCATATAATGCAGACACGAGTTTAACACGCAATTGCAATGATAAGGAGTTTTTGTGGAACTTAAGCTTGTGCAGCGTGAAGTGTACCCGCTTGGAAATATAAGCGACGTGGCTGTTCCAAGATAGATCAGAGCTCATAATGACACCTAGATTCCAAGCCTGAGAGACAAACGGAATAGAGGTACCACTAACGGAGATGAGAGGTAAGTCGTGAAGATCTATTTGGTCCACGTAACGCTTGCTACCGAATATTAATACTTTGGATTTCTTAAGATTGAGAGACAATCCATTTGTGGTCGCATATTCAGAGATGACTCCGACATCATGGGCCACCAACCGCAAAGCAACGTTCAAATGACCGAAGAGACACTTGCGGTAAATCTGAGTGTCGTCAGCGAAAATCAAGCGTTGGGTAAATCTAAGAGATGAACCAATGTCGTTAATAAACAGAGAAAAGAGGAGCGGTCCCAAAACCGATCCCTGAGGCACACCAGAGGTGATGGAAAGCCAATCGGAGAATCCACCAGCAAGATCAACGACCGCCTGAGAGCGACCAGTGAGGTATGAAAAAATTAATTTGAGGGCAAGATCAGAAAACCCTAGTTTCCTCAGTTTAGACAGAAGCAAGGGATGAGAGACAGTGTCGAAAGCCTTGCTGAAGTCAAAGAGGACAAGGATCAATACCTCACCTGCGTCAACGCCACTCTTAATATCGTGAGATAGTCTAAGAAGGGCAGACTGGGTAGAGTAACCCTTACGATAACCAGATTGTCGGTCGTCGAGAATGTGGTGCAAATTGATGAAGTCAACGATTTGGCGGTGAAGGATTCTCTCAAACAGCTTGGAAAGTTCACATAAGTTGGCAATAGGTCTCGTTTCAGAGGGAGAGGTAGGTGATCTAACTTTAGAGAGAGGACGCACTAAAGCACGTTTCCAGAGAGATGGGAAATAACCCAGATTGAGACAGCAGTTGAAAAAAGATGTCAAAAGGTTACCAATATGAGAAAAAGCCAAGGCAATAGCAAACAGAGGTAGTTGATCGTGACCTGAGGCGAAGGAAACAGAAGGTGAAGAGACCATCAAGGAGCGAAGGTTATCATGAGATATCTCGGTAAAACTAAAATGTGGTTCATCAGGAATAGTGGATAAAATGATATTGGAGAATTGGGATTGTGAACAGGAAGGATAACTATTTGAGACCGAGGAATAATGGGAATTCAAGAGATCACGTGAAAAAAGACAAGAGGTGAGGAAAGAGGCGATTCGACTAAACCAAGGTTGGCAAGTTCACGCCAAATCTTGGACGGATCGGAAGCTGTGCTCAATCTATTCATATAGAACTTCTCTCTGGCTCCCCTTAAATCAAGCGTGAGACGATTCCTATAAAGCCTGTATATATGAAAGTCGAGAATGCTGCCTGATCTGCGCGCAGCATTGAAGAGACCGTTACGATGCCGAATTCGGCCCGAGAGGTCATCGGTAAGCCAAGGCGCTGACGGACGAGTCACTCGAAAAGAGCGAACAGGAGCATGCATATCAAGGCTAGCAGTAAAATCATTAGTAATAGTGCTCAAGATGTTATCAATGTCCGACTCGCCAGGGCTCGTCAGACCAAAATCAGACGGGAAAGATATAGAGAGCTTAGAAGTAAGAGTCCGAACGAACGCCTCCTCGTCAAATCTCCTGTAGCAGCGTCGAACTAAGGTGCGATTAGTGAAAGACGGAACCTTAAATGAATAGGATAACTCGATGAGATCGTGACCATTAATAAAAGGAGCGTCAGACTTTCGAAAAGATAAAACTTTGTCCAAGTTGTCAACTATGAAAACGTCCAACCATGAGTCAGAGAAGCTGGTGTGAAAAGTCGACCGCGATTCGACGATATTAAGCGACAACTGTGAGACAATGCCTCTAAGGTGATTAGATTCATATGATGATACAAGGAGGTTACTATTCAAGTCACCAGTAATAATAATGTTCTTATAATTATGTATAAATGTAGTAAGCACGTCGATGTAGTCACTGAAATTTTTGCCCTTCGGTCTACGATACATGGTGGTGAATAGGAGAGGTTCACACGTGCCATAACGGATGTCGAGAATTAGGTATTCGGGTGCATTCGAAAAAGCGGAAGGCGACGACGCCAGAACGCGCGCACGCAATGACTCATGCACATAACAGGCAACACCACCTCCCTCCCTGCCCTTTCTGTCCACACGCAACAAATAATAGCCAGAGATACGCACCAGATCATCGGAAATATGTGAGTGAAGCCAGGTCTCAGAAATTGAAATAATATGAAAAAAGTTAAACGATAAAAAGGCCTGAATTGATTCAAGATGAGCAGGAAGGGAGCTAGCGTTGAAGTGAGCAATCGCGAGACAATTTTGCGAGGCAGACGGAACACGGCCGGTGTCAACCGTGAGTCACTGAAGCTCCGCTAAATCAGCCTCAGTAGCGATCGGAATCGGAGATTGACCGTGGTCTCTACGGACAAAGATCTGGCCGTCTCTGCACCATACGTGCTTAAAACACAACTGCTTAGCCTTTGCACGAGTTCTGCGCAACAAGTTATAAACATCTGTGGGAAGTAGCTCGTTTATATAAATGTGCCCGGGGACGTCCCTCGAGAGAACATCGCTGACAGTCAAGCGACGCTTGCGGCGCATAGCCCCGAGAATAAAGTCACGAATCTCACGCGACTTAAGTACTACGATAATTGATCGCGGTTTAACAATAGAGACCGTACGGTCGGAGGCGGAAACGGTGCTAGGCGCCTTTTCACGCGTCGCAGACACGTTGCTAACCCCTACGTCTCGAGTCTCAAGAACATCGGAAGTAAGCTGTGGTATACCTAGCGCGCGAAAAACACTAGTAACGAGCTGTTTGGATGTATCGGTTGAAGAACTTGGTATCCCGGAAATGATGATATCAGAGGTTCGTGAGACTCGAGAGGAAGGAGACCGCGGAGCGGGACGAGAACCACTCAGATCATTCCTCAATTCGCTCTTAAGTTTGCTCTTTAATTCACCTTTTAAACTGCGCACTTCGTTCGTGAGAGCAGCACAGTGCTGCTCCAACTCAGCTATACGCTGAGTGTTGCGGTCGACACTTTTCGCTATTGAGAGAGAGAGAGAGAGAGAGAGAGAGAGAGAGAGAGAGATTGATTGATTGATTTGTTTATTATGCCCCAGCATAGGCTAAGGGGCAAAGATACATAATAGCAAAGTATACAATATAATATAAAATAGTAGCAAAAGATAAGTAATAGCAAAATATACAGCAATGTTAAGAAATAGAAAGAGCTAAGTAGCAGAAAATATCATGATATGTAGCTTAAGGACAATAGTTAACGTAGCATATACAATAATAATAGCAAAGTATACAATATGATATAAAATAGTAGCAAAAGATAAATAATAGCAAAATATACAGCAAAGTTAAGAAATCGAAAGAGCTAAGTAGCAGAAAATATCATGATATGAGAGAGAGAGAGAGAGAGAGAGAGAGAGAGAGAGAGAGAGAGAGAGAGAGAGAGAGAGATTGATTGATTGATTGATTGATTGAGTTTATTATGCCCAAGCCGAGGCTATAGGGCAAAGATACAATTAACAAAGGACTTAGAATGTAACATAATAGTAGCCGAGTAGTAGTAAGAAGAGAAGTTACAAATATGTTGCATACTAATGTAAACTTAAAACTAAAATATAAACTAAAAGAAAAAGCAAGAACCGCAATCCGCAACTCAACTTAAACTAAAGCAAGAAACAATATATATATATAACACAGCAGACTAGAAGTCTGACTAGACGACGGTAACATTGCAAAAGCAAGAACAATAATCCGCAACTTAACCTAAACTAAAGCAAGAAACTTATTAGTATGGGCAGATACCTTAACCTAGACAATATATATATATAACGCAGCAGACTAGAAGTCTGACTAGACGACGGTAACATTGCACAAAGTTATTAACACAAGATGGCCAAGAGTATCAAATAGATTCTGATTCAAGTAAAAACAAGCGGAGAAGGTCTTTAAAGGATGAAAAAGTGTCTGCTGATGTTATGTTGCTAGGAAGAGTATGCCAAAAACGTATTGAAGAAAGGCGAAAGGAGTGCATGTACATAGTAGTTCTGCAAGACGGAATATGAAAAGATTATGATGAGGTAACAAGGCGATCAGATCTTCTCAGAGATGGGTCAAGAAGGGTGAAGAGCTCGCTAAGGTATGATGGAGAGTGTAGAAAAAGGATGCGATACATTTGACAACCAAGAAAATATAACCTTCTATTTTCCACCAAAAGCCATCTCAATCGACGTCTATATGGCGTAATATGCTCATCTCGTCTTAGATCAAAAATAAATCTAATACAGCAGTTTACTAGTCTCTGCAGTTTGATTGTCAACTCGCTACTTAAGCCGTGGTATACAAGACAACAATAATCTATATGAGGCATAATCAAGGTCATCACTAATTTAGTTCTCAATTCGGTGGAAAGTGAATTTCTGTTGAATTTTAGTTTATGCAGTGCATAATGGACCCTTTGCGAGACATTCAAAACGTGTTTCCTCCAAGAAAGAGTAGACGTAAATACAACGCCCAAGTTCCTCACTTCACTCACAAAAGGAAGAGGGACCTGGTTTACAATAATAGGCGGTAAAAGCCTACAATCAATATCATTAACATAAGCTTGACTGCCATAAACAAGCACCTTGGATTTGGCAGGATTAAGTTTTAGACCGTTAGACTCGGCATAGTCAAAAATAGCATTCGCATCGCTAGAAATTAACTCTAAACCATGACAAATGTCGGCCGGTAAGCACGAGAGATAAATTTGAATGTCATCAGCAAACATCATGTGATGTGCGTACAACAAGACGCGACCAATGTCGTTGATAAATAGAGAGAATAAAAGTGGGCCAAGCACGGAGCCCTGAGGGACACCGGAGGACGTAGATAGCCAATCAGAGAAGTTACCAGCATCATCGACTACAGCCTGAGAACGGCCGGTTAAGTAAGAAAATATCCAAGTAAGGACAGCGTCCGAGAAACCAATCTCTTTAAGCTTTATGAGCAAGCGCAGATGTGGAACCGTGTCAAATGCCTTACTGAAATCAAAGAGGATCATGATTGTGATAAGTCTATTATCAATCCCCTCTCTAATATCATCGCAGACACGTAGAAGTGCAGACTGAGTGTTGTGACCCGGTCGATATGCGGACTGTCTAGGATTTAAAATATTATGTTCAGTCAAGTAGTCAGTAATTTGAGAGGCGACGATCCTCTCAAGTGTCTTAGAGAGTTCAGGCAGATTGGCTATCGGTCTCGTGTCAGACGGGGATAGTGGAGTACGAATCTTTGAGAGAGGGCGGATAAGCGCTCGCTTCCACTGAGACGGAAATACAGATGCTTCCAATGAGCGGTTAAATAGAGCGGTAATATACGTTGAAATCATAGGCCAAGCAATACGCAAAACATAAAGCGGAATTCCATCAGAACCAGACGCATAAGAGTGAAGTGGTCCAACAGAAATGAGCTTAAGAATCATGCCAGGTGTTATATCGGAGAAAACAAACTCTGGGCGCTGAGATGGACGAGCAACCGGAGAAATGGCGGAAATAAAGTCAGCATACAGGCAAGGCAACTGAGCGTTAGTAACTGAAACGTAAAATGAATTTAATTGATCAGGTGTAAAAAAACGTAAAGGAGAAACTAAGGATGATTTAACAAGACCCAAACGAGCCAGTTCTCTCCATAGTTTTCCAGGATCAGTGATGTTTTTAAGAGAATTAAGTTGAAACTCGCTTTTGGCACGCTTTATATCACATATTAAGCCGATTACGAAAAAGTCTATAGGTGGCGTAACCAAGCAAACTATTAGAGCGCTTTGCCTGCTTGTATAGCTGATTACGCGTACAAAGCCTGGTTTTAAGTTCAACCGTGAGCCACCGTGCAGGGGGCTTCCTGATAACAAATACCCGCTCAGGTGCAAAAACATCAAGCGACCCACGCAAAGTATCAGACATCACCGCGCAGAGTTCATCAACACCAGAAACACACGGCTGGTCAACAAGCCCTGACACAACCACTATCAGTAATCTCTCGAATGCACGCCAGAAAATCAGCACTCTCAGTGATAGACTGAAGATGGTCACGAAACTCGTCACCGTCAATAGCTCTATAACTGCGCCTTAAAATATTACGCTCAATCGGTAAGAACATACCAAGTGAAAGCGACAGCTCAATGAGATCATGACCGGCTATGAACGGGCACTCAGATTTGGCAAACGTCAAGATCTTTTCACTGTCATCTACTGCGAAAACATCCAGCCACGAATCGGAAGTGGCAGTGTGATGTGTAGCATCGGAGTGTACTATAAACATTGAAATGCCCGACATAAGTTCGCGTAAATAATTCGCCTCGAAACTCGTCGAGAGGAGGTCACAGTTAAAATCGCCGCCGATGATAATGTTTTTATATAGATGCGATACACTCGTAAGTGTATCAACGAATTCGTTTAAGAGGAGACCTTTAGGTCTTCTGTAGACAGACGCGAATAAAACTGTCTCATTAGTAGGTGCACGGATTTCAATAATGAGATATTCTGGAGAGTTAATATCAACACCCGTAGAAGCAGCTATAACTCTGACCTTAAGCGAATTATGGACAAAGCAGGCGACTCCTCCGCCTCGTCTGCTCAAACGATCATTTCGGATTAAAAAATAGCCATCTAAAGCCACTAAAGCATCGGAAACGTCCGAATGCAGCCATGTTTCAGATACCGAAATGACATGAAATAGGTTAGCAGCAAAATGAACTCTAATTAAATCTATATGTCCCCGAAGGGAATTAGCATTGAACTGAGCTACGCGAAAATGAGCAGACGACACGGATGTACAATGTGTATTGGTTGACAACCGTTGGCTGGACAATAACTGGTCGGAACGTGCACGTCAAACGAGCTTTTCAAGATCAGCCTCAGAATTGACCTGAATAACTGGCTCACCATCAGAGTGTCTGACACGAATGCGACCATCTTTTACCCAGATATATCTATAAGACTTTTCTCTGACAACGCGTTTAGATCGCTGCAGCAAATCATATCTGTCCTTGGGCAGAAACTCGTTAACATGCACATTTCGATCAGAGCCATTATCGCAAACATCTTTTTGCTTTAGCGTACGTCGTGCTCGCTTCTTGGAAACAACTGTATTGCGCACTGCACCGGAGGCTAAGGTGACAATATAAGACTTAGTCGCAGAGACCGGTGAGGTACGGTCACGAGCTGCCACCGGCTGAGGCTTACGTACAACCGGTCGGATATCGAGAATGTGACATGACAGCTCAGGGACATCAAGAGTCGAGAACACATTCCGAACACATGCCGAAGGAGTGATTGACATTGCGGCAGGTATCCCAGAAATAATCAGCATATTCTCACAAGACTGAGACCGCGGAACAGAATGAGAATCGCTCCGATCCCCCCTCAAATCGCGCACCTTACTCGCGAAAGCAGCACAATGCCGCTCTAGCTCAGCAATACGCTGACTATTCCGATCCACATTCTCTGCAATACAGTTCAGTCGATTCAGTTTGTCGTTTAATTGACCATTAGTACGCCGCTGGTCTTCCACAAACACGTTTAATCCACTGTTTGTACGCCGCTGGTCTTCCACAAAAGCAGAGAACCTTGCCTCAGACACTCTCATCTGCTCGATCAATTGTCGCAGAAGCTCATTGGTCGAGTCATCGATCCGCGATTGCTGAGTGCTCGCGGGAACAGTCATGTTCGCAAAGTCGAATGACATCTCGGTACACTCCACGCCCGGTGTAGGAGGAGCAGCCAATGAAGCACTCTCCACTCCAAGTGTAGGAGGAACAGCAAAAGAAGCAGCTGACGACTTACGCGGCTCAACACTTTCAGCTCCCGGCGTCGGAGGCAACGAAGAAGCCAACGCCTTACAACACTGTGCCGCACTCTTGCTCGCAGAATACAGCTTGACACACTTTGGATGAAAAACGTTTCTGCACTCGCACTCGATGATAGTAGTCGCAACCACCTTCCGGCACTTAGTGCACGCACGCAGCATAATCAATCAGTCTATCAGCAAGGAGTAGAACCAGAGCAGTACCACGTTCCAGTGGGTAACGGTTGATGGTGAGTCAAAAAGTCCACAGATGGCTCCACATGCATGAATCAGATGGTAACTCATGCAAGAGAAGAAAAGCAAGAGCATGCGCAGCAAAAGTCAATGACAATTCCAAGACCAGGAAAAAGCGAGGTTAGAATCCGAAAAGATTTTAAATCCAAGAAAACTGGAACTGCAGTTGCAAGAGAAGAAGGATGAGATATCAATCTTGTCAAGCAACAAAAGGCCTGCTTAAACCTGCAACAAAGCAGCCCGAAGGCAGTTTACGGCAGCGATGCAGCTCACAGAAAGTCAGAGCAAGAGAGCAGAGCAACATGCGGTACTCACCAGACCAAAGAGAGAGAGAGAGAGAGAGAGATTGATTGATTGAGCTTTATTAGCCTTCTCGGCTATTATTTACATCAAATATCTTTTTACAATTCTTCTACATGAGGTACAATATATTCTTTTAACCTACGTTTAAATTGATCTAATTTTTCACATTGCTTTAATTCAGTCGGTAAGGCGTTGTACATATTTAAGCCTTCATAGAACAAACTTTTTTGTCCGCTTTTCGTTCTACGAAAATGTATTGCAATACTCCCGGTCTGTCTCGTTTGCCCTCCGCTCACATCTCCTACTATTTCTATCCTATTACCTAAGTGTTTTGGCAACATACCTTTTACTATCTTAAAAATAAAAATGCACACATTATACCTTAGCCTCTGTCTTACATTCATAAACCTAAGAGTTTGCAGCATTAATTCTACTTTAGTATATCGAGAACATTGTAAGATGACTCTCATGGCTCGGTTTTGAGCCACTTGCAGTCGATTCAGCTGCGTTTCACCCATGCCTACAAACAACGTAGCACAATACTCAAAATGAGGTGCTATGATTGACTTATACACAGTACATCTAGTGTACACCGATATATCATTCCCTATTCTATTCAAAAAGCTTACTTTTTTCCCGATTTTCTTTAACATATAATCACAGTGATCCTCCCAACGGAGTCTACTATCAATCATAACACCTAAATATTTTGCATTCTCCACACGCTCTATAACAGTTCCATCCAAGCATTTCACTATTATGTTTGATTTTAATTCTTTTCTTATACTTCTAACTATCATATATTTGGTCTTATCTGCATTCAATTTCAACATATTTACATTCATCCATTCTTCAACTATACCGAACACCATATTCAATTTCATTTCTAATTCTTTACAGCTCTCTCCTGTTACACTCACGGTCGTGTCATCTGCAAATAACTTAAATCTACTTCCCTTAGGACAGATTTTAACTATATCATTTATATACAGAATAAACAATAGAGGTCCCAATACAGATCCCTGAGGCACGCCATATACAGTATCAATTAATTCAGAATATATATCATTGAATCTAACTTGCTGCCTTCTATTGCTTAAATATGATTTTATCCATTCCAGAGAGAGAGAGAGAGAGAGAGAGAGAGAGAGAGAGAGAGAGTGATCAAGAGAGAGCGAGAGAGATCGAGAGAGAGCGAGAGAAAGCGAGAAAAAGCGCGAGCGTCGATCGAAAATTTGAACTTATCAGCTTTGCCGCCTAGCACGGCTCAGAGCCATCTGGCGAGACAATAGGCCAAACCGACAAACCTCGATTTTGCGAAGAAGAAGACGACGACGACTACGACGACGACGACGACGTATCTGAATTACATAAATTTGACAGAAAAATACAGGCTTATATGTAAATCTATGGCATCAAGTGCTTATATGTGCATTAATTTTATATCATTGTAATTAGAAAAATCTATTTTGTTGTCCAATATTTAAATCTTTTGATAATATTGACTTATTTAATAAAATTCAATGATTTATTTCTCGAGAAGCGAGTTTCTTCCTGTAAATGATACGCGGTAGCGTCTCGCTCATCACGACTGGACGTATGTAATGAAGGATATATCGCTTATGTATCTTGTTAATCTTGTTACAAAAATCTTGTTTTTGTTTATAAATAATGTTATTGTTAATGTTAATAAACAATATACTTGGCGCGAGACGCTACCGCGTCTCTTGATGCGGTTTTCTCGCGACAAAGACATTAATAGGCGAGCGTTTGAAGCCTTTACATCGAAGAACTGAAAAGACCATATATGATATTATGAGACATATGTATATGAGACATATTTTGCAGATGTAAAACCTAACATATGTATTTACAAAACCATGGCAAATATAACAAAAGTTTATATATACATTATGTATTCTATATGGAGAAGACCAGTATGATTGATTGATTGATTGATTGATTCTTTATTATGCCATAGTCAAGACTTTAGGCAAGAATGAATAATACAAGTGAATATGTAATAAGCAAGTGCAAAATACAATAGACAAAAATTGGAATAAGTAAGAACTAAAAAGAAAAAACGCAGTGTGATAACTATAATAAGGCAGTAAGCAGAAGTGGAAACGATGAAGATAATAATGTCTGAAAAGCGAAAAGTAATAAATCATCTCCCCTTTAGCCACCGCTTCATCATTAAAACTACATAGATCAAATGAAACGTGTCAGAATGTACATAATTGATATGATGGCAATGCGTCACATAACTAAATTTCGTTGAATGAGTGTAAATTGTGTGAAATATTGCTGAGAATTGTGAATCAACGGAATTCAGTCGTTATGCTCTCTCTAACAAAACAAAAACAAATAACAGAATTATGAAATTGTAACTTAAAACTAGTACAGGTTTTGACGTAGCAACAATTTATGTACAGTGACTAGAAAGCACATAGTTTACGTGATACAAACATGATCACGCACCCACACTACATCCTACTAAAGTAGAAAGTCCCCTGGTTGAACCTCAAACGGAACTGAGCTCAAGTGAAAAGAGATGGTCGTAGAGCTTTTGCTTAAATTCATTGGCAGACGACGACAACACAACCTCGATAGGAAGCGAATTTCATAAGTAAATGCCCGCAAGGTGGAAGGACCTATGGTAAGTCTCAGTTCTGTGGATAGGAATTTGAAAAGTATGCGGAAGCGCTAACCGTGATGATCGTCTAGTCGAGAGATCTGCCTTGACAAAAATTTCAGAGAGATAGCTAGGAGACATACCATTAGATATCTTGTACATCTCAATACCGAGGAAGTAAAGACGTCTATTACTCACAGACAGCCACCCAAGTCGATGACGGTAAGGAGTAATATGTTCATCGCGTCTCAAATTGAAAATGAACCGAATCGCGCAATTGATAAGCCTCTGCAGTTTAGTATTAAGCTCATCTGTGACATCGTTGTAAACGAGAGAACAGTAGTCCAACAAAGGCCATATCAATGCAGACACAAGTTTTACGCGCAGCTGGAATGATAAGGAGTTTTTATGATACTTAAGCTTGTGCAGCGTGAAGTGTACCCTCCTAGAAATATGGGCGACGTGGCAGTCCCAAGATAGATCGGAGCTCATAATGACTCCTAGATTCCGCGCCTGGGTGACAAACGGAATAGAGGTGCCACTAACAGAGATGAGAGGTAAATCATTAAGATTGATAAGGTCAACGTAACGCTTGCTGCCAAGTATTAGGACCTTGGATTTATTGAGATTGAGAGACAATCCATTTGTGGCCGCATACTCAGAGATGACGCCAACATCGTGGGCCACTAACTGCAAGGCAACATTCAGCTGATTAAAGAGACACCTACGGTAAATTTGCGTGTCGTCAGCAAAAATCAAGCGTTGAGTAAATCTCAGGAAAGCACCGATGTCGTTGATAAATAGGGAAAAGAGGAGCGGACCCAATACTGATCCCTGAGGAACACCAGAGGTGACAGATAGCCAATCAGAGAATCCATCCACCACATCAGCAACCGCTTGAGAGCGACCAGTGAGGTACGAAAAAATTAATTTTAGGGCAAGATCTGAAAACCCTAGTTTCCTCAGTTTAGTTAGAAGTAAAGGATGAGAGACAGTATCAAAGGCTTTACTGAAGTCGAAGAGGACAAGAATCAATACCTCGCCCGCGTCAACGCCGTGCTTAATATCGTGGAATAATCTTAGAAGGGCGGACTGGGTAGAGTAACCCTTGCGATAGCCCGATTGACGGTCGTCGAGAATATGGTGCGTGTTGACAAAGTCAACGATTTGGCGGTGCAAGATTTTTTCGAACAGCTTCGAGAGTTCGCACAAGTTAGCAATGGGTCTCGTTTCAGAAGGAGAGATAGGTGATTTGACCTTTGAGAGAGGGCGCACAATTGCGCGTTTCCAAAGTGATGGAAAATAACCCAAATTGAGGCAGCAGTTAAAAAAGGTGGTCAGGAGGTTACCAATATGAGGCAAGGCCAAGAAGATAGCAAACAGTGGCAATCTATCGTAACCCGAGGCAAAAGAAACAGAAGATGATGAAACCATTAAGGAGCATAGATTGTCATAAGAAATTTCGGTAAAACTAAAACGTGGTTCGTCAGGCACAATGGATAAAATGATGTTGGAGAATTGAGATTGAGTACAAGAAGGAGAATTATTAGAGACAGAGGAATAATGAGCATTCAAAAGATCGCGTGAAAAGAAGTTGAGAGGTGAGGAAAGAGGCGATTCAACTAAACCAAGATTGGCCAGTTGACGCCATATCTTGGACGGATCGGAAACTGTGCTCAATCTGTTCATGTGAAACTGCTCTCTGGCTCCTCGCAAATCAAGTGTGAGTTGATTCCTAAAGAGCCTGTAGATGTGGAAATCGAGGATGTTGCCGGACTTGCGCGCCGCATTAAGGGGGGATCCTGGTGTAGAGCGTCCAAAAAATCGAATTTTTTTTTTTATTGTAATCAATAGTACACTATTCGTAGAATATATTCCTAAAGTTACAATAAAAAATTCGAAGTTTTAAAGGCCTCACAGTTCACCGAATGTTAAACAAGGATAAAATAATACTCGGGGGCACTCGGGTAATGTTTTGGAACGCAGCCCAGGTATACGTGCGGGTATACGAGCGGCGAAAACTTTAAACGCGTTTTTCTCGAAACCACGTTTTTGAAATTGGCGTGCACGATAACTCAAAAACTATTTGACCAATCAAGTTGGCTCTTGTACGTACACATAGTTTATTACATTCACTAGTCGGTAAACCTCTAAAATTAATAAAATAATTAATTTAAACAATTGTTATTGCATAAATAAAGTTCACATTTTTGAGTAAAAATTGCATTTCTTGTTTTAAAGTGCCGCCATTTTGTCAATTTTCAACTTTTTTGCATTTTTTTAGGTTTACCGACAAACCATGTTTATAAACAATAAGAAATGTTTTTTTTTTTTTTTTCAAACGTGTAAAGAAGGAGCTAGGATGCATGCCGTTTAAAACCGACGCTCTTACTTACGCCCTATAAACATATTAAATAATTTTTTTTTTAAATAAAAAAATTTTTTTACGTTGTTTAATAATAAAGTAAAACAGCCCAAAAGTTATCAAAGCGATTTATTAAATAGTTTCTTTTAAAAAAATTCCCGAAAATACCATTATTTTCAGTAGTCTACACCAGGATCCCCCCTTAAAGAGACGGTTAGAGAGAGAAAGAGAGAGAGAGAGAGAGAGAGAGAGAAAGCGTACATTTATTATTAAGCGCCCTGGGATAGCATCCCCTCAGGCGCACCAAAAGATACAGTATGACATGAAAAATTGAATATGCACCAAGAAATTATATATAGATAGAGAGTACACCAAGATCGTGTAAAAAAGATATGAGTAAAGCATACACGCATAGATGATGCAGATAAACATTTCAAGCGAAAATGAGATGCAGATATTATGATACAATAATACATGTTCTAAAACAGTATATAAGATTCCAGAAAAGTGTATGGTTTAGGCATGCGTGCGTCCGACACAAAAACAACTAGAGCAGTCACGTGGTTAATTAATCCCAGACATCCGTAGGAGATATTCATGAAACTCGTCCTTAACACTACTCCTTGATTGTGCATTTCGAATATCAGGCGGAAGGTCGTTCCATAGCTTAGACGCGCAAGATCTGAAAGATCGCCTGAACAACTCAGTTCTGCAAGGGGGGAGAGATAGAAGATCCTCAGCAGCTCTCGTGCTCCTACATGTTTCGGCGGATCTAAATGTGAGACAACCGTAGAGGAGAGTGAGAGAGAGAGAGAGAGAGAAAAGAAGAAAATCTACTAGTTGCTTCGCGCAACCAATTGCTTCTATCTAACAATAGGAGTATAAATAATTAATATACGATAAGATCGTTAAGATATAAATCAATACAAAGGAAATAGCCATACGGTCCAAGCTTGGATCTTAGGCAGCCCAATATTAATTTCTATATGTATTTAAATACGCGTATTTTCCAACATATTAAACTGCGCGCCGATTATTTGTCGGACTTAAAACACAGCTATTGTTGGAACATTAGAAATTCCTTCTCCCTTCCCTAATTAAATCGATATCGATTTAATATTAAAATCATTAGCCGAATCAGTAGCTGAAAACGATACTTTTTCTCGATCTGTCCGCTCAGGGATGTTTCTGCTGGTTTCTGCGACGGCGCCGATCTAGGAATTTCGTATGGGCGTGTTTTACCCTCCACTCCCTCTTCTTCCTCTTCGTCGTGGCAACAAGTAGTGATGTATTGCAAAAATTGTCAAAAGTAAATAGAAGATGGTGGGTGAGACCAGTTCATTTTGATAAAGAGAAATGCGGCCACTATGACAATTTATTGCATTATCTTCTGAATGAAGATCATGAATTATTTTATAAAGACTATAGAATGTCAGCAGAACAATATGATCATCTCCTCACTATGGTACAACCACACTTGCAAAAGTTTTCCAAAAGGATTCCACATCCACCAAGTTTACGCTTAGCATTGACATTATCGTAAGTAATCTAATTTTTAATGTGTTGGAATAAAGTCGGGAAAAGATTCAGCATGCAAATAATTTTTATGTGACAGATTTCTTGCTCATGGAGACAGCGTGAGTACAACAGCAAGAGGATTCAGAATTGGAAAATCTACAGCGTACGAAATAATTTATGAAACTTGCAATGTCATCTGGAATGTACTTCAACCAATTTATCTTCCGAAACCAACGGCAGAATCATGGAAGAACATTGCTGAAAAGTTTCATACAATTTGGAATTTTCCAAATTGCATCGGGGCAGTAGACGGAAAACATATTCAGATCCAGTGCCCTCCTAAAACAGGAAGTCTATACTACAATTACAAACAATTTTTCAGCGTAGTACTGATGGCTGCTGCTGATGCAGAATATAAATTTACTTGGGTCGATATAGGAGATTATGGTGGGTTGTTTGAAAAAGTGATTGTATTATGTTCTTTGTTATTAATTAGTTAATCTTATACTTGTTGTAGGTAGTATGAGTGACGGAGGCGTGTGGGCTGAATCCGCACTAGGTTCTGCTCTGGAGGACGGCTCTGTTGATCTGCCATTGCCATGTTTCCTCCCCAACACAAATATAATGTTTCCACATTTTTTTGTGGGGGACGAGGCTTTTCCGCTAAAAACTTATATGATGCGGCCATACCCAAAGAGAGATTTAGGTGGTCCTGAGCGAATTTTCAATTATAGACTCTCTAGGGCACGTAGAGTAGTTGAAAATTCTTTTGGCATACTTACTAAGACTTGGCATACTTCTCTTACTAAGTGGAGAGTACTGAGACGTTCTCTGTGCTGTTCTCCTGATAATGCTAAAGTGATAGTAAAAGCATTAATATGCCTCCATAATTTTCTGCTTACTAAGGAAGGAGGTGTTGGTGGACGTTATTGCCCTCGTGGTCTGTTAGATCATGAGGTTAATGGTATTGTTGAACCTGGTGCTTGGAGAAATGAGATTAACTCACCCCATATACAAGAATTACATAGAACTGGTTCTAACAATGCTGGAAGAGCAATAAATAATTTAAGGAATGTACTTCGGGATTATATAAATAGTGACGAGGGCGCAGTTGAGTGGCAACGGAACCATGCTTTTCATAATATAAACATGAATCTCAATTGACTATGTTAATTGTTTATTAACCATAAGTAATATTTTTGATATTGTGTATGAATCTGCATATGAAGTGTTTCGTGTACAACAAAAACTTTGTGTGTCTCATAAGAAATTTATTGTATAGTATAATAAGGTAATAATAAACATATCACGTAATAAAAGTACTTATTTATTTAAAATAACATCATTATAGTCCATTATTTATTATATATATATTATCATATACCATTTGTCCATAATGTAACATCCATTATTCTCTATTATTTAACATACATATTAGCATCTCTATAAGGAACATGCAACATTAAATAAAAATAGGAAATACGATAATGAACACAAGAATTTCCCTTACCAATCTTAAAGAAAAACTGAAAGTAACAATTATCTTCCAAACTAACTAATTATACATGTAACAGGTCGAACAATCACAGATATAGGATACACTTTTGGCGTAAGTAATAAAATAATATAAATTCTTGTGCTGTATCACATACGATACACATATGTCAATAATGTGTATCTTATAATAAACATAAAAACCAAAAGTAGAACGACATAAGAACTTAAAACAAGAAATTAAACTGTATTGCTGATATACCGCTAAATTGACAAAAATTATAGTGCACATAATAATAGAAAAAAATAAAAATAATCATATAGTGCAAACTCCAATAGAGGTATATATCAATCTATACATGTAGCAGGTCGAACAATCACAGATATAGGATACACTTGTGGCGTAAGTAATAAAATAATATAAATTCTTGTGCTGTATCACATACGATACACAAATGTCAATAATGTGTATCTTATAATAAACATAAAAACCAAAAGTAGAACGACATAAGAAGTTAAAAAAAGAAATTAAACTGTATTGCTGATATACTGCTAAATTGACAAAAATTATAGTGCACATAATAATAGAAAAAAAATAAAAATAATCATACAGTGCAAACTCCAATAGAGGTATATATCAATCAAATATTAATTATTCCTTCATTTTTTTAATTAATGCTTGTTTTTTTTTCCAAATTCTATCATAGCATTCAGCAATGTCTGTAGACATTCAGTCTTTTGGTCATCATTTAGATTCTTAAATATAGGCAGAAGACAAGCAAAATATTGAAGATCATCACTTCCACTTGGCTCTCTCAAGGATTCTGTTACTGCGTTAAGTGTTTCCTTCATACAATGAGATGCTTCTGTCATACGAGCTGAGCAAGATTCAAGTTCCTTCTTCTTTTTCGTATAAAATGTATCTGTTGGAGGAACTTTACGTTTAGATTTCATGCTAGATGAATATTTCTTACTTTCACTTTCGTTAGTAGACATAGATTTTATTTGTTCACAGGTGCTTGATGACAATGTTTTAAGATGTGAAGAATCATCTGTACAAGCTACTGTTATTTCACTACTTGGTGTTTGTGTGAGGAACGATGCAGAACCTGCAAATTTAAATGTAACATGTAGATTAATTTAATTGAAAACAATTATAACTAAAATATTTTTCAATATATATTATATACTTGGATTTTTAGGTAATATAAAGTCTGCATTCTGCAAAGGCAATGATTCAATTGCAATACATTTGATTGTGTTTTTATCTGTTTCTGTGGCTGATTTAAGAACCAAATTTCCACTGTTTGAAGGAGAAGCCAAGTTCGAAGGAGAAGTCAAAAGAACCAAATTTCCACTGTTTGAAGAAGAAGCCAAGTTTTCTGAAGTCGCAGGAGAGATTTGAAGCTGTTTGTTATGAAAATTTGATGTTCTGTTTAATCTGAGACAATAAAACAGGAATGAAAATCATACTTCAAACATCATATAAGTGCATATAATTACGAAGAAGAAAATGAATATATTTCCTATGATATCATTTGTAATTTACTTGTGATGTATATGTGGTATAAGAAATTGCATGTCACCCCAGTACTCCCACTCAATTTGTGATGTTTTTGTTTTGCATCAGCTCCGCTCCCACTTGGCATTTTCTGCTTTAACTGCCCCAATTTGCGACTGAATACAGTTCTCAATGATTTCCATTTCTTTTGTACTTCTGTCTCTGAAATTAAAAGTAGAATAAAGATATGTATAATAATTGATTTTAACCAATTTCAATTAATTAATCCATGATTAGCTAGCGGAATAGAAAGATAATATTGGCTATTTTTGCCAATTAATCGAAGTTTAATGAAATAATAGTGTAGACACAACAAGAAATAAATAAAATTATTTGGTGTCTGACAGCTTTGAGGCTATATTGAGGTTATAGATTAAAAGTAACCTCTAATTACACAAAGACGGTACATAAAAAACATACCTGATTTATTGAGTAACATTGCAATTATTTTCCAAGCATCATCTTTTTTTTCTTTATTCTTGAAATCTGTTTCAGTTTTATTAACTAGGAATTGATTTGCTTTTACGTGTGCAATTAGTGATCGTATATCGGAATCATCCCAATTATTTTCTCCAACTCCTTCAAACATATCCAACTCGTTTTGCTCGTCAATATCCATTTTGCTTTGTACAAATAACGAAATGTATCTACCAAAAATTACACTACACCATTTGTATCACACATAACCTTCATCTGTGGTCTTTAAAAGTTCGTTTGCGCGGGCAACCGCGTTCATTTTCGCGGTAGTGTTCGAACTGTCGCGACTAAGTAATTTTAAATAAAATCCTTAAGGACTCTCAAAAATTGAAATTAAAAAATTCTCGAATTCTCCATCATACCCAGTGTGTAAGTAATTTTATCTATACTATTATATAAAGAGAGAAAGTTTGTTTGATTTTCCGTTTGTTCGCGATGATCTCAGAAACGACTGGGCCTATTAAAATTAACTTTTAACTGATGATTCTGTAGCATCTCCCCTTTGCATTCAATTCTCTATGGAACGGTTGCGACGCTGGTGGCGGTCAAAGACGGCTCCCACGACGGCGCCGACGGCAGCAACGACAACCCAGATGCAGATGCCAACGACAGCTCCGGCGACGGAGCAAATCGAATTGGTAAGTATAAAATTAATTTCATATTGCGACGATGGGTTAAATTTTTTTAAAAAAAAACTTTCTCTATTTATATAATTGCCTAAAACCGATTTCCTGGAACCGATGCCAACATTTTTCTAATTTTTCGGGGATTGCGACAATGGGTTCAAAATTTTTGAAAAAAAGCTTTCTTTTTGTGAAAAAAAATTTGTTTATGGTAACGTTCGATTTAATATGATTTTTATCCCAATAATTAGCCCGTTCCTTCACGTGCGTAATATGATTGCCCGTTCCTTCACGTGCATAATATAATTTAATAATAGTATGATTTAATAATAGGTAAATAATTTTAAAAGGATGGCGACCATATGGTTCGATTTTTTGTTTTATCGATTTTCTTGAAGTGTCGAATCTCTGTCTGTCTGTCTGACCGCAAACTACTCATTCATTAATGGACCGATTCTCTTGAAAACGGTGTCAAAATTTTTCTAATTTCTCGGGGATGGCAACGATGGGTTAAATTTTTTTCTAAACCGATTTTCTGATGTTTACAGTTATAAAAAAAAAAATACGTTATTACTGACGAAACTCATATCGAGTGTATTCTGTAGCCAAAAATAAATATTTTTTAATTCATACAGCACAAAATATTTTTTAAAATAGTTTACAAGAATATTTTTACAATGTTTCTATGTCCGCCAGATTATGTCAAAAAAATATTTTCAAAAATGTTTTCAAAAAATTGCATACAAATATAGTCAATAATATTTGTAAAAAATCTTTTAGAAATATTGCTTCAAAAAATAAAATACGTTTAAATTTTAAAATTTAAACATTTATATATAACTATTAATGTAATTAAATGCAATATATGATTTATTTTGACAAGTAATGGTGTTTCGTATTTCATCGCGATCCTAACGAATTATTTCGAGCCAAGGCAATGTTTATGTTTTTCTCATGATCCTAACGAGCTTAGTAATGTTTGCTTCAAGACAAGACAAATATCGAAGACGATCGGGGGATTCCGCCAGTTCCCGGAATCCCCGGTGTCGTTTCTGACGATCATCGATCGTGACTTCATCACACCGATGAGCGGCTAGCACTCTCAATCTTACCGTCTCCTCGGAAACACGTACGAGACATCGCACGCGAGCCAGAATACTTATATTATAATAAACGAGAGTCAAACACAGTAAAGTTAAAGGAAATTTAAAACGGCCCTATCTACCTCCCAAGACGCCCGTCAGACTCATCATTAGCAACCTGAGGCCTATATTGCCTCACCCGCGTTACCTGTGGAGTTCCCGGACGTATACGCGGGAATACTTAACAATTTTGGTCCTTCGAGCCGGATCTGGCGAGAAACCTCTGCGGAGAATCGGAGCAACGGAGTTGCGTCTGACTGCAAGGAGTTGCGTTGGATCCAACATTTTCCAAGGTCGCGGGCTCTCTGGATTTGAGGTGGAGACTGGGCGCTAAGGCAAACGAGGACCGTCGAGTCGACAGGGAGTGGAGATCCACGTCGGCGATCAATCGGCGGTCCCAGAAGCAAAGACGAGAGTTGCTGAGTCGTCAAGGAGTGGAAATCCACGTTGGCGATCAATCGGCGACACCAGAATCGAGGAGAGGGACTGCCGAGTCGACACAAGAGTGGACACCCGCACCAGCGATCAATCGGCGATCCCGGAGACGGAGACCGAGGACTGCTGAGTCGCCGAGGAGTGGAGTCTTCACGTCGGCGATCAACCGGCGATCCCGTAACGAGAGAGGAGGAGACGGACCGGCAACCGTGAGCGGCGGAGGCAGACGTCGGGCGGTCGAGCAACGGTCAAGGTAGGAATTCACGTTCTTTGCGTCGCCAATCAAAGGTTTATTGGTAGTGAAAGTAGAATATGTCCCTGAATACAACTCAGAGCGCGGATATGAGCACGCCCCAGAGTACGGTTCGGATCTCAACGCTCAGGAAAAAGCGCGCGTTGTTAAAGGCGTCGTGTACGCGTATAAAAAGCTACTCAGAGTCAATAGCAAATTTAACACCTGAGACGGTCGCGAATTTGGAGGCCAGAAAGGAAAAATTATCCGGTTATTGGTCGGAGTACAATGAATTGCAATCCGAGTTAGAGTCTCTCTCCGCGGAAGAGGAAAATGATCGCATTTCGTTTGAGGAAGCGTTTTACGAGTTGACCGCAAAAATTCGCTGCATGATTTTGACTTATGAACGCGCGTATTCCGCTAGTCAGGCCACGTCATCAACCGCGGCTTCGTCGCCCGCGCCGGTCGAAATGGTCAATTCCGTATGTAACGTGCGACTACCTAAGTTAGATTTACCTAAATTTAACGGGAGGTACGAAGAATGGTTTCCGTTTTACGAGATGTTCAATTCAATTATAAATAGTAATCAGACATTGAGTAGTCTGCAAAAATTCCAATATCTAAGAGCATCTGTAACAGGCGAGGCGGCTAATGTGATTCAATCGTTAGAATTATCCGATCAAAACTATCAAGTGGCCTGGAATTTGTTGAGGCAGCGATATGACAATAAACGTGCTATAGTGCACACGCACTTGCGTGCTTTATTTGAATTGCCGAGTATCGCGAAAGAAAACGTCGTTGAGCTGCGTCGGGTGGCGGACAGTGTTACGAAACATGTACAGGCACTAAATGCCTTGCGATGTCCCACCGAGCATTGGGACGAATTATTGATATATTTGATTTCGTCAAAATTCGATTCAATCACTGCCAGGGAATGGCACGCGTCGTTGAGTGGGACAGAGTTGCCCACATTTAAGCAATTCGCGGATTTCTTGGAAGAGCGGTGCCACTTATTGGAGTCGATAAGCAAGAGCAATTCAATGAATCAATTTAGCGGAAAACGACTAACGGCACACGTTACCATCACTACCCATTCATGTGGCTATTGTCATGGGGAACATCTTATTTATTACTGTCGTGATTTTATTAAATTATCCGTTCCGCAGCGGCTCGCTGAGATTCGAAAACGTAAATTATGTGCAAATTGCCTGCGTGGAAATAATCATTCTTCTGCGAATTGTAAATCGGGCCCGTGTAAGAAATGTGGAAATAAGCACAATTCCCTGCTTCACTTTCCCTCGAAATCGAGCGAACTTTCGGAGAAAACAAAAACAGAGAACGCGACGGCTCGAGCCGCGTCTGGAGAAACGAATGTTATGACTCATTCGTCAGTTTCTTATAACGCTGGTATATTGCTTTCGACGGCGGTTGTATACATAATCGATGCCGACGGAACAAAGCAACCGTGCCGGGTTCTATTAGATAGCGGTTCGCAAGCTAATTTTATAACACGATCTTTTGCTAAACTGTTGCAATTAAAATCAAATCCGAGCAACATCAGAATATCGGGAATCAATGGCATAACTAGCACCGCGAACGAGGTCGCGGGGGTGAATTTGCATTCGCGATTGAACGAATTTTCCGCAAAAATAGAATGTATCTTAACCGATCGCATAACCGAGCGTCTTCCCACGGCCCCAATCGACAGAACAAAAATACAAATACCGCCAAATATTAAGCTAGCCGATCCAGATTTCCACCGATGCTCTGATATCGACATCTTAATAGGAGTTGAACTGTTTTGGCAGTTAATTTGCGTAGGGCAACTAAAATCTTCTCCAGCCCATCCCACGCTCCAAAAAACGCACTTTGGCTGGATTCTCGCCGGCCGCTTCGGCGGCAAGGCGCAGTTAGCGCGCGGCCGCGAATTGGGAACATTTATCGCTTCGGTGTCCGATACAGAATTGCAAAATCAGGTAGCAAAATTCTGGCAGATAGAAGAGAGTTGTCGACCTCGCGATTCATACTCGAGTATGGAGCGATTCTGCAAACAGCATTTTCGCGATAATACGACGCGAGACGCGCGTGGCCGAGTGATAGTAACGCTTCCGATAAAGGAAAATAAATTAAGGGAACTCGGCGACACTCGCGATATAGCTTTACGTCGATTTCACGCTCTGGAAAGGCGACTGGATCGTGATCCGGATTTAAAATCTAAATATAAGGAATTTATGCACAAATACTTAACGTTGGGGCATATGAAATTAATAAAGGACGAAGGCGCCATTAACGATAATTTACCGACGTGTTACTTGCCGCATCATTGCGTTCTAAAACCTTCAAACGAGACTACCAAGTTAAGAGTAGTTTTCGATGCTTCGTGCGCGAGTTCAACCGGAGTATCGTTAAATGACGTACTTATGGTTGGTCCGACGGTACAACCAGGCTTATTTCCGATCACTCTGAGATTTCGGACTTACAAGTATGTCTTTTCAGCAGACATTACCAAGATGTATCGCCAGATATTAGTCAATCCCAAACAAACGCAATTACAGCGCATTTTTTGGCGAGACAATGCCGCGATGATCTTGCAAGTATTCGAATTGATAACGGTGACATACGGAACCGCGGCTGCCGCGTATCTAGCCACTGAGACTCTCGAGTTTTTGGCGGCGGAGTACGCCAGGGAATTTCCTGTAGGAGCGATGCACTTAACTCGCGATTTCTATGTCGATGACGTGTTATCGGGCGCTGATACGATCGAAGGGGCGCTAAAAATAAAGAACGAAATTGTTGAAATTTTGAACCGCGGCGGATTTCAACTCAATAAATGGTCTGCGAATAACAAAGATCTTCTAAGCGATAATCAAAATAAACGGCTCTGAAGTTCGAATTGACAAGGAATCGACGTCGCGTATCCTTGGAATTAATTGGAATCCGTCCTCGGACACTTTTCAGTTCGCGATCGAAAACGTGACGCAGTCGCCAAAGGGTAGAATAACGAAGCGCACGATATTATCGGAAATTGCGAGACTATTCGATCCGTTGGGCCTTATCGGTCCGGTCATTGTTTTGCCAAAGATATTGCTGCAGGAGATTTGGCAGTTAAAATTGCAATGGGATGAATCCATCCCGTTGGATTTACATACAAGGTGGTCTACGTTTAAGAATCAATTAACCGAATTAAACAAGCTGAGTATTCCGCGATTCATTAAAGACGGCGAGCACTCGCGCTTCCAAATACATGGATTCTGTGACGCGAGCCAACGGGCATACGGCGCGTGTTTATACATTCGAAGGCAAGTCGGGGAGGATAAATTTCGCATCGACCTGTTGTGCTCGAAAACTAGAGTCGCTCCTCTCAAAACAATTTCCATCCCCCGACTCGAGCTTTGTTCTGCTCTGTTATTAGCACAATTATGGGATAAGGTACGATCAGCTATAGAAATGAATAAAGGGGAATTATTTCTGTGGTCGAATTCCACGATAGCGTTGCAATGGATTTCATCGTGCTCTAGGAAGTGGTCGGTTTTTGTTGCAAATCGCGCCGGCGAAATACAGCGACTGACGTCCGTTTCGGATTGGCGCCATGTGTCATCCGCCGATAATCCCGCCGATTTGTTGTCTCGAGGCGTTTACCCGCAGGATATCGGGAATTCTGCGTTGTGGTGGCATGGTCCCGCGTTTCTGAGAAACTGCGAGGACTCGTGGCCGAAAAGCAACGTATGCGTTTCAGACTCCGAGATGCCCGAGATGCGAAGGACCGTCGCCACCGTCGTTCGCGCGACAACGACGAGTCCGTTCGCGGAGTTGGTCCATAGATGTTCCAACTTGAATAAATTGTGTAGAGTGGTCGCCTATTGCCTGCGATTTCTCAAACCGAAGCTTCACCCGCATAGAGAAATAGGCATTCATGTTTCGCACGAGGAAATCTTTGCCGCGCTAGAGATTCTATGCAAGCTTATCCAGAGGGAGGCATTTCCCCGCGAAATTGAGCAGCTGGAAGGGGGAGCACTCATATCCTCTAGTTCGATAATTTCTTTAGCACCTTTTTTAGACGAACAGGGCTTAATCCGCGTTGGGGGAAGGCTGAGGAATTCCGCGTTACCGTACAATGCCCGTCACCCTATTCTGCTCCCGAAAAATCATCGGCTCACACATCTCATAATACAAAGAGAACACGAGCGCAACCTGCATGCGGGATTGCAGGGCACTGTGGCTGCAGTGCGACAGAATTTCTGGCCACTTTCGGCGCGCTCAGCTACGCGAAAGATTATTCGAAGATGCATCGTCTGTTTCAGGTGCAAACCAATAACATCCGAGGCAAAAATGGGAGCATTACCCACGCCTCGAGTAATACCATCTCGACCATTCTCTAGCTGCGGAATTGATTACGCCGGTCCGCTTATCGTGCGCGAAGGCAAGCGGCGAAATGCTCGTAATAATAAAGCATATGTATGTGTATTTGTGTGCCTCGCTACCAAGGCCATACACTTAGAAGTAGTCAGCGATTTAACGACCGAAGCATTTCTAGCCGCCCTTAAGCGTTTTATTTCGCGCCGAGGAAGCCCGGCTTTCATACATTCCGACAACGGCACTAATTTTAAGGGCGCCTCACGCCAGTTGTCGGAATTTTATGAATTCTACAAGGCAGCTGAAAATCAAGATAAAATAAAACAATTTTGCTGCGAGTCAAAGATAACGTGGCAGTTTATTCCGCCCGGAGCTCCGCATTTCGGCGGACTCTGGGAGTCGGCGGTAAAGTCCGCAAAATATCATCTGCAGCGAGTTGCGGGCGACTCGCATCTCACTTTCGAGGAACTGCAAACGACTTTATGCAAGATAGAGGCCATACTAAATTCGCGTCCGTTAACACCGTTGAGCTCTGATCCGAATGATTTGTCATATATTACCCCGGGACATTTTTTGATTAGCGACGCATTGAACGGTTTTCCTTGCCGAGATTTGACCGACATTAACGAGAATAGATTGGTGCGCTGGCAAAGAGTCGAACAGTGCCGCCAGCACTTCTGGAAGCGCTGGAGCCGCGAATATTTAAATCAGTTACAGCAGCGGCACAAGTGGAGCACCAACAAGGGCGAGCAGTTGAAGGTCGGCCAGATGGTGCTGGTTAAACAACCCGGCCTCCCACCTTTGCAGTGGATCCTTGGCCGCGTAAGCGAGACTCACCCCGGATCGGACGGCATTGCTCGATCGGCAACGGTGGCCACAACCAAGGGACCTATTGTCCGGCCCCTATCAAGACTCGCGATTTTACCGCTAAAAAATTAAATTCTATGTTCACGGAATAGAGATTGAGAAATTTTATCTGATTTGACTAAGCTAAATAGCGAAATGACAATTCTATTGACAGACATATGATTAACTAAATGTATCATATTTATTATAATATTTATTCGTAGACATTTGAAATTAACTGAATTTGACATTATATTCATTTGTATTCACATGCCTATTTATATCCATTGTATTTATTATTTATATTATGTATACCAAGACTCAAATTTCACTTGTAAATTAACATTGTAAGACAAGGTCTTCCAAGGCGGGCGGTGTTTCGTATTTCATCGCGATCCTAACGAATTATTTCGAGCCAAGGCAATGTTTATGTTTTTCTCATGATCCTAACGAGCTTAGTAATGTTTGCTTCAAGACAAGACAAATATCGAAGACGATCGGGGGATTTCGCCAGTTCCCGGAATCCCCGGTGTCGTTTCTGACGATCATCGGTCGTGACTTCATCACACCGATGAGCGGCTAGCACTCTCAATCTTACCGTCTCCTCGGAAACACGTACGAGACATCGCACGCGAGCCAGAATACTTATATTATAATAAACGAGAGTCAAACACAGTAAAGTTAAAGGAAATTTAAAACGGCCCTATCTACCTCCCAAGACGCCCGTCAGACTCATCATTAGCAACCTGAGGCCTATATTGCCTCACCCGCGTTACCTGTGGAGTTCCCGGACGTATACGCGGGAATACTTAACAAATGGATTCAAGAAGCAGGTTCGCCGCGGTTGCACAGAGCGCTATTTCGGGATAAGTGTTGCTCCAATCAATCGCAGCATCAATTATTTACTTGTTCCGGCAATCAAAGTCCTAGTGGGATCAGTCAAACTCACAGTTCTTTCAACAACAACAGTCCTTCTCAGTTTACTCAAACTTTCAGTCCAATTACTTCGGTCAATGATTTGAGTCCGGATGCAATCCCTGCTTAAAAAGTCAGATAGAAATCGAAAAAAAAAATTCTTTTAAATTTTAATCGTGTTTCTGATTCCTGATTTTCGTAAGTGGGTTAATATATTAACGATAGAAATTTAATGTAGCATCATTAGAATATCTTACATACCTTATAAATAAAAACCTATAAGACTGTTACGAATAATAGTATATCATATATTATGAGAATTTCTCGAATAATAGGATATCAGGTCTTATAATAGTGTTCAAATAGAACTCTATGCAATGCTATCCGAAATTAAAGAATTGAAAAACTCGCAGAAAAAAATATTCCTTTCTTTTCTAATCGTGTTTCTGATTCCTAATTTTCGTAAGTGGGCTAATATATTAACGATAGAAATTTAATATAATGTCTCATATACTGTACGAATAAAAACTTATAAGACTGTTACGCATAATTGTATATTATATGTTATGACAATTTTCCAAATTATAAGATATCATATCTTATAATAATGTTTAAATAGAACTCTATGCAATGCTATCCGCAATTCACATAATATTGGATCTATAAAATAAGGTATAAACAAATGCAATGAGTATCAATCGTATTTTATCATAACTTTTGTGTACTTTCAATTTACTTTTATCATTCCCTATCCAAAATTTCTTTCCTTTTCTATATAGTCACTAATAGAACGAAAAATAGTACGCCATTCTATCACGTTCTATCGTGAGTCAACACTATCGTTTTCTATCTATCCTGCTAATGCCGTCCTTATCGTTCTGTATCAAAAATTCCTTTCGGTTTCAATACAGAAATATACTGATTAAAAAATCGTATACGAATCTATCACGTCGAATCATGAACCTACACTATCATTTTCTATCTGTTTTTCCAATGTAGTGCTATCGTTCCCTATCCAAAATTTCTTTCGTTTTCTATATAATCACTAATAGAACGAAAACTAGTACGCCATTCTATCACGTTCTATCGTGAGTCAACACTATCGTTTTCTATCTATCCTGCTAATGCCGTTCTTATCGTTCTGCATCAAAAATTCCTTTCGGTTTTAATACAGAAATATACTGATTAAAAAATCATATACCAATTTATCACGTCGAATCATGAGCCTACACTATCATTTTCTATCTGTTTTTCCAATGTAATGCTATCGTTTTCTATCCAAAATTTCTTTCGTTTTCTATATAATTACTAATAGAACGAAAAATATAGTACGCAATTCTATCACGTTCTATCGTGAATCAACACTATCGTTTTCTATCTATTCTGCTAATGCCGTCCTTATCGTTCTGTATCAAAAATTCCTTTCGGTTTCAATACAGAAATATACTGGTTAAAAAATCATATACAACTCTATCACATCAAATCATGAACCTATTTTCTATCTTTTTTTCAATGTAGTGTTTCTCTATCCAAAATTTCTTACTTTTCCAATTTAATTACTTACTGAACAAAAAATAGTACGCGATCCTATCATGTGTTATTATCGTATTCTATCTGTCTGTCCAATGTATTCCTATCGTTTTCTATGCGAAATTTCTTTATTTTCCAATATATCCCATACAGCACAGAATTTGCAGCAATTTTGCCCAACATTGCAGCAACGTTGCAATATTGCAGCCATGGAACTGCAACTTCTGTGCTGTATGGAATTTAACTTGTTGCTCCGTAAATAGTTTACGAATCTATCACACCCTGTCGTGTGACTACATTCGTTTCTTATGTATTCTTTCGATATATATTCTTTTCATTCTCAATCCAAAATTACTTATAACTTTTAACTAAATATAAAATAAATGTTTATAAAGATAATGGGAACTATTACTAAAAAGGAAGATATTTTTAATTCGAGCATTTTAAAGATGTACACTATTTCAGTAATAGTTTTATAAAGATAGTACACATATGGAAGCTTTCATTTAGATATGAATTGTCATATGGAACTGGCAGGGTGTTGTAGATTAAGGGTATTTTGTAGTCAAGAAAACAATCAAGGAACGAAGATATAAATAAATAGAAATGTAGAAAGTATAAATAAAATGAAAATTATGGAAATTTTTTTTTTATTTATGATGGACATTAAGTCGAATATGGTTAAGAAATTGTTGATCCACTTAATACGGATATTAACATATATAATAATATATATATATATATAATACATATATATATATATTAACGTATAATTATAGTTATCAAGAAATATATATAGTTACTAACGGAGATTTTATTAATTGTATTGTAAGTTGGTTGCATTGCAAATTAAGAATGGAAGTCGAACTTTAAGGACAAGTTGGTATCGCGACGCTCTCTATTAATCACCGGGCGCTGACGGGTACTTGCTCGGTTTCTCACGAGTTCGATTCATCGAACTTGCATTTCGTAGTCCGGTGTTGGGCCCGCATTCTGTTATCGAGACCCACCGGGACTGCTTCGGGGGCCCTTTTGATTGGACGGCGCTGGGGTTTCTCACGGGACGAGACGTCGAGGCAGGATCGAAAAATTGATATAATGAGACAGATTATCCAATTGAAAATTATATCTCCTTAGTTTTTTTCGTATTATTAACTAAATTTCACAGCTTTCCAGCATGTGTGCAGTCTTGATTTCCGGTTAACCTGAAAAAGCACATAAAAAATACAGATTAGTCTCTATTGCGTAAATAATACGTTAATTTTAGTCCAAATTAAATATAGCATTATAATTGAGATGTCTGGTTAATATTGGACGCTGCGCCTACAAAGTCGTCACAGCGAGAATCTGATTGCTAATATGATCTAACATGTTTGTGCAATGACAAACACAAATATTATACGGAAGTTATATTCATGACATCAAAATCTCAACAAGAATTAGCTTTGATAATTCATTATAGTTCTCAACAATATAATTCTAAATTATATTTTTTTCGAAAACTTACAGTGTGTGTTTCCTCTTCTCCACTATTTTCAAAATATTCCTCCGCGTTTTCATCGTTTATTGCAGTTTTCCGAATTGGCTTCATCATTTTCGCTTCTGTTCAACGAATCGTGATCACGGTCTTTTTCTGCCATATCCAATTGTTCGTGATCGCCATCTTTATCTGCTAATAGGTCAGTTTCACAGTAGTTGATGGCAACGCTACCGTCAGTAACACCTACTTACTGATAATTAAAACTATAAGTTAAATATTAACATTATTAAATTATTTTATAAGAATTTGGTATGTATTACCTTCTGTTACGTCTGGATGATCATGCACTGCCTTTTTATTACCACATGTTCTATTTAATTCATATACTTTATGGCTTATGTGCGTGCCAACTTGTTGCAATTCGAATTCAATGGCTACCTCGTCATAACCCTTTTCATTGATTAGCCAATGTCGAAGAGTGTCTAATATGCAAATATATTTATTTTGTATATTTGTATAATATATAAGTAAATGGATCATAATAAAATATACATATAAATAAAACGCAGGTTGCACCTTTTTTACTTATAGTTGTAACAAGAATTTTTAGGACTGCATTTTATATTTATTAATAAGCGTATTAATATTATGTACAATATGTATATTAAAAAAATTATGAAAAAGATTATATTACCTCTTACAGCCAATAATTTAGCTAGATCAAGTTTTGGTCGAGGATTTTTCTTCGTTTTGTTTTTTATCCTATTGGACTGTGTCCCTGTCACCGAACTGCATTTTAACACGGCTGTTCCAAAAACAGCAATTGCCATGTTTTTTACGAACATTGCACATGACTTACTGATTGCAGCAATGCTATCATATTGACAGTTTGTTATTCAAACGTCGTGACCGAGATACATTTAAACAAATACAATAAACATAAAAATATTTTAATGGATTACCAGATAAAGTTGACTAAAAATAGATGTGACGAAAAGGCATTGTTAAAGTACCAAATTTTTTTCTGCACTTCTGTACCCTACGGGTAGTTCACCGGGATTCGTATGTCCCTTCTCAGCATTTTTTTTGCATAAATCTACTGCGATAGCTGCAATGTATACATATATACAAATAGAACATGAAAGGCATAAATTCTTTTTATTATCACTAAAATAATAAATAATCTAGTATATGAATTTACCTTTTAGTTCGCCAAAATCGTCTATTATATGTTTCTGCAAGGACACATTTAATTGCATTACGTCATTTAAGACGTTCTCCCTATCTTTAATGTTTTTCTTCAATTTATTGTTTTCCGAGCGTAGTAAATCATTTTGGGATTTAAAATCGCGTATCTAAATATTTGAAACGGTAAATGATCAACTTCGCAATAGTCATGATTAAGTCGTAAATAAAATATCTAATAACTTACCTGTTTCTTTAAATCTTTGACATGCAATTGATTTTCCTTTATTGTATTATTCTTATCAATCACTTTAGAACCCGTTACTTTCGTAGTCTCGTTACATTTGTTTGTCTGTCACAAAAAAACATACAAACATAAGAATATAAACGTACATGTACGCGATATCTCTCATTTTAAATAATACACGCAGATATCTCGAGAACTATGCAAGTAGTCTAATCGGCAAAAGATTTGAGCTGGAATAAATTGTTATCTGACCATTTTTTCTGTCAACCTCTTCATCTTGACACTAGAAGTAACATACTTTTTTACCTCAAGCAAGGTGTGCTAGAAGTAGGAAAAATGTTTAAATGTGTGACTTTTTAGGTTATTTTAATATATCGCATCGTATCGCTCGGATCAGAAAATATATCAAATAAAAGTTGTGCATAATTGCATTGTCATTTTGCAAACTTGTATTGCGTATTTTAGAGAAAAATTGAGCCGATTTTCAACTTTATCATCAGTTTTTAATGATTTTACTCGTTTTTTTACAATTTCAAATATTTGTGTTTGTTTTTAATTTGCAAATTGACTATTCGATGTAAAATTAAGTTACAACTTATAAGTAACAAATCAACGGTAAATCTGAAGGAGAGCTCACTCCTCTCAGATTTCGATGAAATTAGGCTCAATCGACGTGTTTTTGCACGAAACGAAAGAATCTGACAGAAAAAAGTGTCGCTCTGCCCCGCGACGCGAGATATTAAACGTTAAAGTTGACAGGAATCACGTTATGATTCCGGTCATACCGACGACATGTAGCAACACTGAACCACACTGAACATGCCCTGCGGCCACAGGCGCATGCTCGTGGCCGCACGCGCAGCGAAATAGAAGTGATGAAGTCCGGGAGCCAGCTGCCATTTTTTATGACCAAAATTAAGAAACCTAAGATTTTGCTGTATGGTTCATTTAGTATTGCTACTAAACGAAGTGACCGTCAGCTTGCGCATTTGCGGTGGGTGTTGCCGCGGCAGCCACCCACACACGTATAATTATAATTAAAAAAAACAGACATAAAGAAAGCTAAGACTTTGTTTGTACGTTTATTATGATCTAAATAAACGGAAAATAGTAGTCAGCTAACTTCATGGTGGGGGGGTTGTACGTCAGCTTCCCGCCCAAACATGCGAAAAATATGCGCTGAGTAAACTTATACTAAGAAAACTGAAATTTTGGGAAGTGATAGTCGACTTTAACAGTTTCACGAAAATAATTGTCAGCTGAGCTTTTCGCGGTGGAAAAGTGCTCAGCTGACGACTGAAAGATACGGCGCATCGCTATGCGCGCGGGCGCGTGGCATCCTTTACTGCATCAGCTGAGCACTTTTCCACTGCGAAAACCTCAGCGGACAATTATTTTCGTGTAACTGTTACAGATAACTATAAGTTTACAAAGTTTTAGCTTTCTTGATTTCAGATAACTTGATTTTTATTAATAAAACAGTGCGTATATGCGCGCGGGCGCGTTGCGCCTATCGCACTCAGCTGCTTATCTCTGACGCTCAATTATACCCTTAAATATGTAGGTATACATGACAATATAAACAGTAAATACGTATATATAATATTATAAATAATAAACATTTACACATGCAAATGCCAGAAGTGAATATTTATGGATACAGAGATGTATTTCCTCGTATCGGCTACACGCTCATAAACACCGGAGTTTTATGATCGAATACTGTTTAAAATGTAGGTAATAGAACGAGGAGAGATCATATATACATATATGACATTCGGTACGACTGTGTTCGTATCAACCTAATAAAGTCGAGTCACGCGAGAAGGCGACACTAGTTTCATAATGCATGTATGCGGTGCGCTCAGCGCGAGTCGCGTAGCAACGTGTTGTTAGAAAAAAGGAGCTACGCGGGCGAGAGGCGGATGCCGGAAGCTTGCGACGCACCGAGCGAGCATTCTTTTCGAGTCCTTCGTAAAAGTGAGAGCGTTCTCGTATATGAGACGTGTCGGTAGAACAATGGAGGAAGAGAATCGTAACGTGTGGATAAACCGATTGTATTCTCGTATTTCACTATCGTTGTGAATACGTATATCTGATAAGTGGCGAGAAGCTTATTTCTGCAAGAAATAGATGTGATTTGAGATACGCCACGGGACTATACCGGCTTGGTGAACCATCACGCTATCACCGCTGCGTGTGAAGGCATGAAGGAAGGGTCGCCATTACAGCATCGTGATATCTCCCGAAGGAAAAGCGGCCATTGATTAATATGACATGCTCAACAGCCTACGAGAGAGAGATATATTCTTAAAAGGAAGAATATATCATGCAAGCAGAGATTTCTTCAGTAATGAGAATTCTGGAAGGATTACGCGAGGCTAGCGTTTTTAATGAGAAATGTCGACTATAAACCAATGGTCGCGTAACATCACATTTAACGCTTTAAATGGAGTCAAATCTGAGCTAAGTAAACACTTTCTTTAGTGGTATTTTCTCTAAGGTTACAACGTTCACGAATTCATAACGTCCACTGTAAAATATAACCTGATTTCTTTTCGAACTACGCAAAACTACGGTGATTAACGACATATTACTTGTATGGTTTGATACGTCTTTCCTATCAAATAGGATATTTACAAAACAATGATGTATAATTTGGTATAATACTTCCATCATATTCTCGATCATCATCTGATTATATTTCTTTCGCAAGATTAGCTACATTCAAAGCCATTGGCTATTCAAACGAGAAGGACGTTACGTCACAAAGGAAAATGCGACATAATTGAGACGTATCAATCTATCCATCATATGTAATTGATTCTCTATGAATTATGCTTATCTATTTATGTGTGATTATTTACTTTATATGTGATCTGTTTCATACGAATGGTCTGTCTATCCGAATCTATCATGATGCAAGCTATGATCTGACGAATAATCGTAATTGAAATTACGTACAATCTATGGCAACAAGAAACAAATACCGCTGGTTATAGAATTCAGGATGAGAATTCATGTAATGAATTGAGTGACAAATTGTGCTTAATTGTTTCAGTCGATGAAAGGACCATTCGTCTGAGTATTATTCTATATTATGTGACTTGCATTTATTTTCATGTGAACTATTTCAAATATGTTTAATGATTTTCAACTGTGAATATTCTAACTGAGTATATGAATATATAATCTTTCCCTCGAATATTAAAAGGCGTGTGTCGTTTCCTCCCTTCATTAAATCACAAGCCTAGGCTCATGCGTGAGCTTGTACGAAACAAATACAATTGTAGCCCAGCTGACTAAGAGGTCCGTCGCTACAGGTATATCCGTAAACGGTTTATAGTTTGAAAGCTACCCCCTTCTCTTGGCGATATTACCATCGAGGAAGAAAAAGAAAGTACTGCAGGTCAGAATTATACTTCACTATTTCTTTATTCAAGTGTAATTTTTAGATTAGTTTTGTTTTTAAATTAAAAATACAGTTTAGAAACAATTAAAACAATTTTTTATTATAACGTGAACACTTTCTATAAATAATATTCTAATTAATTTCAAAATTTTGCTCTTGCGTTATTATATTATTATATTATATATGTATTAAAATTATAAAACTAAATTAAAAAACTTTTTTATGCGATTATTTTTTATGTAATAATATATTATTTATTATATTTGCTTACAGATGATGAGGATCGGACGCCGATGATCGATATGGATTACAGCGACCACGAAAGCGAGCAAGAGTTTGAGGGCGATGATGAGGAAGACTGAAGAGTAAATGTCTCATACCTCATTCGTATTTAAAAAAAAAAAACTTGTAAATTAAATATTATTTTTGTCAATAAATGCGTTAAATATAATTACATATTTGAATATAATCAGTAGCATAATTTAGCGTGAGAGAGAAGCAGCTGATGCCGTGAGAAAGGCGCAACGCGCCCGCGCGCATATACGCACCGTTTTATTAATAAAAATCAAGTTATCTGAAACCAAGAAAGCTAAAACTTTGTAAACTTATAGTTATCTGTAACAGTTACACGAAAATAATTGTCCGCTGAGGTTTTTGCAGTGGAAAAGTGCTCAGCTGATGCAGTGAAGGATGCCACGCGCCCGCGCGCATAGCGATGCGCCGTATCTTTCAGTCGCCAGCTGAGCACTTTTCCACCGCGAAAAACTCAGCGGACAATTATTTTCGTGAAACTGTTAAAATTGACTATAACTTCCCCAAATTTCAGCTTTCTTAGTATAAGTTTACTCAGCGCATATTTTTCGCATGTTTGGGCGAGAAGCTGACGTACAACCCCCCACCATGAAGTCAGCTGACTATTATTTTCCGTTTACTTAGATCATAATAAACGTACAAACAAAGTCTCAGCTTTCTTTATGTCGGTTTATTTTTATTATAATTATACGTGTGTGGGTGGCTGCCGCGGCAACACCCACCGCTACCATGGAAGCTGACGTTCACTTCGTTTATTAGCAGACCGAATTGAACACTAGCCAAAAATCTCAGATTTCTTAAAATAATTCACTTAAAATGGCAGCTGGCTCCCGGACTAAAGGTCACGTGACAACTGTCTGCTAGTAAGTAATACAAATTTAAATGTTGATTCAAAAATTAATTAACATCTAATAAAATTATTTGAATAAAGTAAAGCGCGCCACTAACCTACATATGGTTAGTGACGCGCTTTAAACAATTAAATACAAAATATCTGCTTAAAGCAGGGCATGCACACATGTGTGTGCCCTGCTTTAACGAAAATCACAACTTCTATAAAGCAGGGCATATAAACGTGTGTGTGCTCTGCTTTAACGAAAATCACAACTTCTATTTCACTGCGCGTGCGGCCATGGAGCATGCGCATGTGGCCGCGGGGCATGTTCAGTATTGCTACATCTTGTCGGTATGACAGGAATCATAACCTGATTCCTGTCAACTTTAACGTTTAATATCTCGCGTCGCGGGACAGACCGACGCTTTTTTCTGCCAGATTCGGTCGTCTTGAGCAAAAACGCGTCGATTGAGCCTAATTTCATCGAAATCTGAGAGGAGTGAGCTCTCCTTCAGATTTACCCAAATCAACTTTTGTAGACAATGCAATTATGCACAATTTTTATTTAACACATTCTTCGACCCGAGCGATATGATATATGCGATATATTAATTATAAAGTAAAAAGTCGAACCTTTAAACACTTTTCCTATCTCTAGCATACGTAGCTTGAGGTAAAAAACTTAATATATAGTTTTTTAGTGCTTAAATAGTTAACAAAAAGAGGAGATTAAGACATACAGGACTCCTGATAACCTTAATAATCACACAATAGTCCTGTATAAGGTTATCTTCAAGGAGCTTAAAAAATTTCGAATTGTAAAATACAGTCACCAAATAATCTTAAAAAAAAAAAAACACCATTTTTTACTCGAAAGAGAAATTAAACTGGTAATGACACTTGCTATCGGAATAAAGCCAAATCCGATCTAAAGAATGAGAAGAAAACATTTTTTCACCTCTGATTAAGTTTTAAGGCTCCTGTACTTGCCGCGACCATTTTACATTATGACGTCAGAGGCGAAAAATGACACGTTGAAAATTCTTGCGTGCCATTTTTAAATAAAAAGATATTTGGATGAAAATACACTTCGGGGGCTACGAGCCATCACTAGGTTAACACATTAACCAAAAATTATGATAATGTTTCTGTACCACGAGTTGCAATGAAGCATTCAGAATCAGATTCGAATAATGAAACATTTCAGCTTTTATTCGCTGTCAATAAGTGCCTGATGTCTCGGGAAACTCGGGATTCCAAAAACCTTTAAAAAGATTATATTTATTATATATAATATATAAAAAATGATAATAAAATAAAATATTATACCTGGTGGTGTATTTGGTCGCTCATATTTGTATCGATGTCGCGAGATTTGATTCTTTCGTTTTTGCAATTGTTCTTCCGACAATCCCAATTTGTTATAATACTAAAAATCGAATATCACGAATTACTTTTTTATGAGAAAAATATTTATTTTTATTTATATTTATAATTTTTTTATTTATACAGGGTGATTCAGAATAAGTATATTGTCCCAAAAATTTCACATTCTTGACGCGATTCTAAGACGATTTTTCCTTTACAAAAAATTTCCCCGAAACTTAGGTTTTGAGTTACTATTTATTAAAATTTTAAAAATTTTTTATTTTTTTAAAAATAAAATCAGTAAAATTTATAAGCAGTATACCCGGAACTACGAGTTATTAAATAAAATAAAGTAAATAATTACCTTATCACATGTACAGGAGGTAGGCCTAGGCAAGGGCGGCGCGACTCACTGACATTCACTGTCGCGAGCGCTTATGTGAGGCCAAGTGAGGCACCTGCTGCGATCAGCTGATTGTTGCACACTTCTTTCTCTCTCTCATTTACTCAATCACTCGTCACTTACTCACTCACGTTTCACTTCGTTCATCTCGAAGGAAGAACCGTAACACACGCGGCAGCGCAACACACAACAAACGCGTTATCACGCCATGTATCAAGAGACACGGTAACGGCCGATAGTGTCTCGCGCCAAGTACACGCGGAGCGAGACCACCCCGTAACTCTTTTACGCGACGTGACGAGTTGCGATTTACTTTGCAAGCAGTCGACCGATTTTTGGTTATGTTATTGTTGTGTTGCACTCAGTGACCTCGGTGTGCACTCCGGTGTACTCCCCCCAGCTCTCCGCACACTGGCAGCGAGCAGCGTCGCGAAACTTGACAGAGCTAAGCTTCGGGGAAATTTTTTGTAGAGGAAAAATCGTCTTAGAATCGCGTCAAGAATGTGAGATTTTCGGGACAATATACTTATTCTGAATCACCCTGTATATATTTAATTATATTTCTTTATTTATTCATATCTTATATAACTATACTGTCAATATTGTGTTACTTCTCTGCATTCCCAGCAATCCGAGCCCTTTAACTTTGCTCTGTCAGCTTTACATCGTATGTTAAGATGTTTTGTAATGACCTTTCTTTTTAACCGTCTGTAAATAATGTTTTCATTAGATATGTAAAAGTAACTTACATTACCACAATTGTTAAATGATATTTACACATTAAACTTATTTAATAACATCTTCTTTTCAGGTAGCTTGTTTTCTGTGTCATCCATATCATTTATATTTGCAACTTGCTCTGCAGGCAGATAAAAAGTTTTGTCTTCGCAGGCAAAGTCATTTATATTACAACTTATGTTACTTTTATCTTTCAATGTATTAACTGCAGTATTAATCAAGGATTTACCTTCCATTTGCGTAGAAGTATGTTTAGGCGAAGGAAATCCAAAATCTAAATGCTTTACAGGAATTTTCCTCTTGAGTTTTAGATACTCTTTCACTATTGACGCACGACTTATTTGCGTAGGACTGGCTTCTATCACATCTTCATCGGCACTAATGTTGTTCACTAGTGTTGCAGCACTATTTTCAGCAACAATTGCATTTGCTGCAAAGTCATTTATATTACAACTTATGTTACTATTACCTTTCAATGTATTAACTGCAGTATTAATCAAGAATTTATCACCTTCCATTTGCGTAGAAGTATGTTTAGGCGAAGGACATCCAAAATCTAAATGCTTTACAGGAATTTTCCTCTTGAGTTTTAGATACTCTTTCACTATTGACGCACGACTTATTTTCGTAGGACTGGCTTCTATCACATCTTTATCGGCACTAGTGTTGTTCATTAGTGTTGTAGCACTATTTTCAGCAACAGTTGCATTTACTGCAGAAACGTATTGAATAAAAATCTGTCCTACACTACGCAATATATTAGCTGCTTTATTTTGTCTACACTTGAGGACAGTACCTTTCTTTTCATTATTTTTGAATGCAAGTCTAGATTGTTTCAATCTCTTCCTTAGACTAAAATCGAGTAACGATGGACTTTTTGGGCAATTATTTTCGTCGATATTTTTGTGCAAAGATTCATCGAAATTAATATGACTTATATCTTGTGTATCTAATTCCAATATATTATTGCTTTCTTGCACATTTATTGCGTTATTCAGCGCTTCATCCTTTGGTTTCGTACACGGTATATTAACGGCCGTCATTTTTGGGATGAAAAATGGAAACGAAATCACATATACATATATAATAATTAATCGCGATGTATTAAAATATGTTTACACATAAATAATACCGAATTTTGCTTATTTTCCAGGGGGTCGATTGTGTATTTCAAAATTTTGTGAAAATTACAGAAGTGAGCGAATTCACCGGGTATTAACCAATGAAAAAATTAATATTCTAGTAAATTCGCTCACTTTTGTAATTTTCATTAAGTTTTGAAGTATACAATCGACTCCCATGTAGAACAGAGAAAGTGATGATAAACGGTTTTGGCATCATTTTGACTCTGTTTTCACTGGGCGTATCACATTCATTTTACGGCTGTTTATTAATTGTCAAGGGAAAAGATTAGTTTTCCGACTATTTTACAAGTCTGTTAAATTTGAAGTGTATTTTCATCCAAATCTTTTTATTTAAAAATGACACGCAAGAATTTTCAGCGTATCATTTATTGCCTCTGACGTCATAATTTAGCATGGCCGCGGCGAGTATTCAGGAGCCTTAAGGATGTATTGACTATACAATACCAGCTAAAAGTGAATCAAAATTTAAACTGCAGAAAACGACAAAAATCAAACGATCAACGACAAAAAATTTTGTCGTGACTCGTGAATACGCTCTGAAGCCAACTTCAAATCAATGAAACGACGAAATGATACAGTAAAATTTACGGTCATTTCGTCGTTTCATTGATTTGAAGTTTGTTTCAGAGCGTATTCACGACAAAATTTTTTGTCGTTGATCGTTTGATTTTTGTCGTTTTCTGCAGTTTACATTTCGATCACTTTTAGCTTTTAGCTGGTATTATATAGCCAATACATCCTTGAAGATATTCGCGAGTATTATATAAAATGGGATAGTTTATTACGTATATATACACTACCATCGCGAGAAGGGTTTTTTGATAGTTTTAAAACACTGTTTTTTCTAATTTAATGACACTATTCATAGACACACGATTGTGGTGATATTTATTGTATATATAATATGTATAGTGTCTGAGATGACAGAACAATCGGTTCTTCTCGCAACACTCTATATTGTTTAAAATAATCTGAAAAAAATAGTGTAAGCTAGAAAAGTGTGGGTAACTTACGGTAATGTTCTTTTTTTCCATTGATACAGCGGCTTTTGTAGCAGGAACTTTCTGTGGAATAAACATATAACATTTAATATAGAAGTTATTTTGGATCAGAAAGGAATTTAAGGATGTATAGGTCGTACAGTCCTTGCTAAAAGTTAAATTTTCAATAAAAGAAGACTTTGCATGTATGTCAAACAACTCAACATTTTTTATATGTTAGAAGGGATTACCGTTAACAGTTTGAGTATGATTATTTATTTAGTATGGCTATTTCCTTTGTATTGATTTATATCTTAACGGTCTTAACATATATTGTTTATTCACGTCGCCTGAGAAAGACGTTCAAATTATTGTTATCCGGTTATTGCGATAAATAATACCACATGCCCCGGTAGTCGAATTGGTTAAGACGCCCGAACGGAATGCGGGAGATTCCAGGTTCGAACCCTGGCTGGGGTAATATTTTTCGTAATAAGTTTTTACAGTGATTTTAATATTAAATCGATATCGATTTAATTAGGGAAGGGAGAGGGAATTTCTAATGTTCCAACAATAGCTGTGTTTTAAGTCCGACAAATAATCGGCGCGCAGTTTAATATGTTGGAAAAATACGCGTATTAATACATATAGAAAATAATTATATTGAGCTGCCTAAGATCTAAGCTTGGACCGTATGGCTATTTCCTTTGTATTGATTTATATCTTAACGGTCTTAACATATATTGATTATTTATTGTTTAAATAATTAGTATTGTTTAAACAATTAAAAAAATTGTTTTGTTGCAAAAAATTTTGAAACTTAAAATACAATATCAATGATGTATGTTTTACACATAAAAAAAGTTTAAGAAATATCTTAATAGTTTATTTATATTTTATTTATATTTACAGCTAAAATGTCGATTCTCTGTAAGGAATAATGTTAATTTTATCAACTTTAAACTTAAATAACTCTTAAATAACTTCAAAATTTTACAGAGTATTTTTAATTTAATTTAGAAACAAGCACTTTCTGAATATATTTGAAATACCTCCAATACATCCTTAATTCCAATAACTTTTAAACTAGTAAGAGAATTGTGCTGAAATTTTACACAGATATCTTAGACGTAATAATAGAACAATCTATGAAATTTTTAGACTTTTGGTAATGCTTTGAGATGTCACCCATACATCCTTAAAAGTGTTAAAAGTAGAAATATATGTACAATATATTGACATAACGTAATATATTGACTAGTATATTTATATACCTTCTTAGACTCATTTTTTTCCTCGATATTTTGATCCATCGGTCGCAAGATGTTATGACTATTATGACTATTATTTGGCTGTAAATAAATCCAAAATTATTATAATTATTATAAAAATATTTGTTTGTTATTAATGGTTAGTCCATCAGAAATGATATGGTGAGTGCCATCAAAAAATGTACATTCAACTATAATTATTGTCTATATTTAAGGAATACATTTTGCTCTATAAAACGATTTTCAGAAACACTTTTCAAAATCCTTATAATGGAATATGTTAAAAAACATTCATTTTGACATGTTTCGCTATGCGGATTTCGGTTTGCAATATATATTCATCGTATACATTCCATATTTTAACGTTTTATTGAGTTACCTTATTAAACTTACAAGATGATCGTGTTTTTAAAGACTTCTTGGATGTCAGAGTTCCTATCAACACTGATGCACACATCTACTTTCAAAAACCATTTAACGGGATAGAGATGAGCTTCAAAATGTATGCTCCAAACATAAACAATAATTACGGTTCAATATCACTTTTTTTTTTAATTTGACGGCAGTTGTCATTTTAAGATTGTCTAATAGAGTGACCCATTAATGACTTGCAACAACTGAAGAAGATTCAATCGCTACAACGAATTAACAGATAAAACAGATAAGATTCTTTTTCTTCGAAACAAACAAAATTCTTTACTTCGACCGAACTGGCAGTCTTTATTTAATAAGCACAACGCGTTTCAACCGAGATTCCGGTCCTTATCAAGTGTGTACATTACATTTAAACGCTTGCAAAACACTTCATTGTACACAATGTGGCAGCAATGAGTCTACGAACTAAAATACAAAAAGAGTATAATAATTAATGAGTTTACTAAAGTATAATACGGAAAGAGTATAATAAGAAGAATTGTAATAAAGGAGCAAAGAGAACACCGCTTACACGTTATGTATGTCGAATAATAATAAACGATAGAAGAGTCATATTAACAATGTGGTGTTCGGTCGTGCGTTCACCTCAGATGACAACGGACGTCTGAGTGAGAAAAAAAGGCAAAAGTAACCGAAAGCGCTTACATTAAATTTATTATTTTGTTATATATCACCGGAAGGTTGTTGGTGTCCTTCTGTAAATTAATAGTGTTCTTTTTTAATAAACACCGTTTATTACCATTCGACATACAAAACACTCTTTCCGTATTATACTTTAGTTCGTAAACTTATTAATTATTATACTCTTTTTGTATTTTAGTTCGTAGACTCATTGCTGCCACATTGTGTACAATGAAGTGTTTTGCAAGCGTTTAAATGTAATGTACGCACTTGATAAGGACCGGAATCTCGGTTGAAACGTGTTGTGCTTATTAAATAAAGACTGCCAGTTCGGTCGAAGTAAAAGATTTTGTTCATTTAACAGATAAACCTTCAAATCGTTGATATGTTGTAGTTGAAAGTCGTATTTTTGTACCTGCAAAATTTGCAGATATTTTGAAGATTTTAAATGAGACATTTGATATTAACAATACAATTATTCACATAAGATCATATAAAAAATGCACTTTCCTTGCATTTAACGGAATATTTTAAGTCAAAACAGAAATTGCCAAAGTCAAAATACGTTTTAAAAGTCATTATTATTCTCATAAGCAAGTATCCAATCATTTACTTATGACTCCAATTATATTTTAATATTAATTTAGGTAATTATCGTAATAATCTATATTTCTCAAGTTTCTTTTTTAAAGAAAATAAATAATATTACTCAATAATTAGTATGAAGCGGTAGAATCTCCTTAAGACGCAACTATACTGATTGTGAGTTTTTAAAATGTTATCGGTATGTATCGGGACGATCTACCAATAGTACCGATTAAACTGTTATTTTTACAACTAATAATAGGATACTAAACAAAGTTACATAACACAAGTGTAATAGTTGTGAAAAAAATTGTTTAGAGTTTTAGTTTTAAGCCTTGTGTCCATGATGCTAGAAATTGCTCCGAGATCTCTAACGAAAAATGAATTGACAAATCGCATTGTTAAAATGTGATTTGTAAATTCTTTCTTTGTCCGAGAACAGAGATTTCTAGCATCGTAGATACAAGGCTTTAGAATTACTTCTTGTTGCTATTAAAAAGTTTAATAAAATTAATTGTGTAATGTAAATTTATTAGCAGTCGACAATAAATTTTGAAAATAACAATTTGAATGATGTATCTGTTAATATCTCAGAAACATAAATCTCCTTAAAGATCAAAGATTATTTTATGCATATTACCTTTGAAATAGTCTTGCTTTTTGTCACAGTCTTAATTTTTTTTCTTTCGTATCCTTTTTTGTGATTGCACTAATATTTTCTGGGAGTTTGTTCTATATAAAAATTGTTAATCATATACATATAAATGTAAACTTAAGAATTGAATTATTCTAATTATTTTGTTATAAAATAATATTTTCACTTACACTTGTACAATCTGAATTGATATGTACCAGTCTCTTTTCAATTTTATCAGTAATATTCGCTTTCTGGAAAAATTCAAATATATGTGAAATGTTCAAACATTACTCATAAGACGTATATTACAAATCGTACATAATTTATACTCGATTCTAATCACTTTCCGAAGCTGACTGGCATTTATCGAAGACGGGGATTTGTGGTCTTTTACTGGCAAGTTTCTCTTCCAGTTTTTGTTTATTATCTATAATGTGTAAATATAACACTTTTTCAGTTAAAAAGTTTACGCACGCATCAAAAACTTGTGAATAATAATGTGGCATATACAAAATGCACAGTTAATATAAAATGATAAATGTTGTACTATTATAGTTAATTGTTGCATACCATGCACACGCATCATGTTACTTCTTAGTTAAATGTTGTTAACATAATAAAATAAATATATGTATGAGATGAGTCAATTGATGTAAAGAAAACACAGTTCTTTTTCGAAAAAGGTAATGTACTTGCATATTGCAAATTACATAATTTTTTTAAAAGCAACCATGTATTTTTTTTTTATATCAATTGATTTATCTCATTATTCTGTGCTTAAAAGTATTAAGGTACAATTATCAAAAAATTAATAGTTTACAAGATATTTCATATCAAAATATGTCAAAATAAAGTATAAAAGTATCTCGTAAACTACTGATTTATTTATAATTCTATCTTAATACTGTCATATGCAAAATAACTAGAAAAATAATGTTATGTAAAAGAAATGATATATAATTCCATTTTAAAAAATGGCGGTGACCTTTATGTGACCTAGAAAAATCGATTTCGTCGAAACTTGATTTTACCATTATTTGTCCCCTTCAGACCCCCTTACGACTTTTGTCTAAAACATTTTTCATCAAGCCCCTCCTTTATAAGATATTCGACCGTACTGTTTTAAATGGAATTTTCTGTCTAACAATATTCATTATTTTACTTAAATTAAGATACTTAATTGTATGTAAATATGTGTACACTAAGATAGTCCTTGAAAAGGGTAATTTCTTATTTTGACTGCTCGAACGGTTCGGAAGGCTTAAAATAAATTTAAAAAAATATGTGCAAAACGCAGTCTCCTATCTCAGTTTTAGCATGTGCCGCAGAGCACTTGAATTTTCCCTATTGAACTCAAATGGGAAATGATTTTAGTATGACTGCAATAGCAATAGGAAAAATTTGAAACTTGGCAATTCTTTTACCTATAGTTATACCTATCTTGTGTAACAATTTTATAGATTTTTATTTACATATTTCAGGTAGTTATAGGTCGATAAAAACAATTTTTTTTCAATTTTTTTCAATTTCTGCTACCTGTAATATGTAGATAAAAATCTATAAAATTCTCAGGTAGGTACAACTATAGGTAAGAGAATTGAAAAGTTTTAAATTTTTCCGATCGCTATTGCAGTCATACTAAAATCATTTCCCATTTGAGTTTAATAGGAGATATTCAAGTGCTCTGCAAAACGTGTTAAAATTGAGATAGGAAGCTGCGCTTTTGCACATATTTTTCTTTATGTATTTCAAGTCTTCCGAACCGTTCGCGCGGATCAATGTTCGAAATTATCCTTTTTAAGGACGACCTTATTTAATAGGGAAATTGCATGATTATGTTTAAAATGGAATACATTGTTTTTCTTTGTTACGTGTGTACACTAGGGTTTTGAGTCAAAATTAAAAATTACCCTTTTTAAGGACCACCCTAGTGTACACACACTCTAAAAAATCCAAAGTAAGACATGTTTGAATTTCAAACATTTTTCTACAAAAAGTGAATGATTTTTAGACATCAGTCATCTTTGGAAATCAAAATGTGTTTGATATTCAAACAGCGCTATACTCAGTTATTTTTCCTCATTGCACAAAGTTCTTTAAATGTTTGATACTAAAGCATTAAATGTAGTAAGACGTTTATACGCAACTTACTTCGGTGATCAATCAAACGTTTTTGTAAAAATAAGACAGTTTTCTCTTTTCAAACATTTTCGAACTTATAATATTTTGCTGATTTGAACTCAAACACTTTTGGTCTTAAAAGAAATACAAATGACGCAGCAGCCTAATGCTTACAGTGACAATATTGGTGATTGATTCCCTCACAGAACACTTTTAAGAAAGTAGTTTTATTAAAGTTTCAGGTAAAGAGAATTTTGAAAATACTCATACTTATACATCCGTACTTGTTGGTTTTATTTAAAAAATACAAAAATATAATACAATAATATTACGATAATGTAAAATACAAAAATATTTAATTTAAAAAAAGTGACTATATAGTAACAGAAAATGATAGCGTCCTTCCTCCCCAGTCTATTGGTTTTTTAGTAACCTTATTTACAGTCAAGAAAACCTTGAATTAACGTGTGTCTTATTCATGTAGCTGATATACTATAGTACAATTAAGCCAGCTAGCTCTAGCCTATAAACTCTGTCCGTTTATGATATGTCAAAAGAACATAATCACAGGATCCATATTGAAACATTACAAGTGGATGCTTACAAATCAACTTACTAATTGGTAAAGCATTAAACTTACTGGGTTTATGAGGCACAACTTTATACGCATTTAATTTTGGTTCAAACTCATCAGTAAAAAACTCTTCATAAACAATTACATGTAAATCCTGCCATACAACCATTTCTAAAATTTTACCAAACAAAGGGAGGCTGTCATCAACTAAATTAATTAAGATAAAGGATTGTTTGTTGAAACAAAAACCCATTGTTGTTACACTATTACTACACATTATTTCAATATTTTCTGGAAGGTTTTGTAGATATGGACTGACAAGATTACGATAAATAGAGTCTCTGGGCATTGGTACACCTGGAGAAACAATATCACCATGATACAAGAAAGCCCTAGTAGTAGTTCCAGGCATTTGAGCAAACTCAACACATTGAAGTTTTTGTTTCCGTGAGGCAAAACTAAAAGGGAGATTTTTGAAATTTTTTATTCTCGAAGCTATATTCTTGAAATAACTGTGTAAGGCTTCCAGCCTCATACACCAATGTTGACGAGGCAATCCAAACAACAATATTTGCTCCGGAAGGTGAAGCATGTAGTGCCACTTAGGTGTAATCGCAGTATCACCATACAAGGCCTTGAAACGTATGTGGTGAGTTTGAATCATAATATTCAAAAGATCCACATCATCTTCATGCAACTCATAAGATAATGCAATATTGATAATTTGCATCAGCAAGATAAAAGTTCTTATGTGATCCTTAACAGTTTCATCTAGCCACTTTCCAACAATGAAAGCCAGAGTCTGACCAAAACAAAGCATCTGCACAGCATTTTGACGGATACCATTTTCAAGATGTGCAGGCAGTATAGGTGAAGGCTTATTTTTAGAAAAACACTTATAGTCAAAATTGGACATTGAAAGATTAAGATCATTCAAAGTAAATTTTCCTTCAGAAATACAATGTTTAATAAACACTGTGATATGGGATTCCAAAACGCCCTCTAGAACTATGTGCATAAAATCGTGAGGAAGACAGCGTGTTACGTCCATGTTTTCTAAGTTTAGCAAACAGCTTCTAGAATTTATCCCAAACTGCATTGACCAGAAAGTTTTCGCTTGTGGACTCATATCTTCACTGAGGATGTTTAGCTGATCTAAATGTGAACTGCTATCCCTTAGGACAAATGAATTAACATTAAAGTTATTTTTCAGTTCATTTTTGCTTATCATACAACGCCTGCATGGATGTGCAGCTCCAGCAACCCCTTCTTTGAAACCACCAAGCAAAGCAGAAGCTGGAGTGTCACCAGCTATTACGGTCACGAACCCATGAAACACACGCTCTACTCCACACACTTGCAATTTAACTCCCTCTCGATCTCCCAACAGTTGCATGTCATGAATAAAACTTTCTAGAACAGGTGCAACTCCAAATGATTTAAGGTTACTTGTTTTTGTGACAGCTAATAAGTTGTGCACTCTAAGAGATGATCTGAATTCTGGATAGATATTTAGCAACACCCAATAAAACATTGCCAATTTGTGAGTTTTGGATCCTAATGGATTACAATACTCCACATCATCATAGTAAATCATTATGGATAACGCTTTATGATCATATTGGTACACTGGATGATTACGATAATAATGACCATCTGTAACCGTCTTAAAAATTTCTTTCTCCTTTGGACGGGGGTTGTCAACACATTGTAAGATATCACGATTATTTAAACACAATTGTAGATTCTTCAGGAATGGTACCACGTATGCTACAGCCTTCTGTTCCTTCAGTTCTCCATTCTTTGACCAAATCCTTTTCTTACCAATAATGACTTTCTCTGGTGCAATCATATTTAATAATTTTAACATGAAGGAATGTAACTGATACGGATTTTTACAATGCTGGAACATATCGGATGGCTTACAATCTGTCATGTAGTCGGTAACTCAACAATCATATTGATGTTAATAAATGTATATTTATTAGAAGAAATAACATTACTATAGTGGAATATAAATTCGTATACAATATGCCGGTACGCGGCACGAGACAGTGACGGAGAGCGTCAGAATACACGTATGCTCGAGTCAACGATCGGCACGGCTCTGCTGGACTATGTTTACAGTGTTGCTTAAAACTACTTATTTTACGCTGTTGCCAAATACATCACATTTCCTCTCCTTTTACGAAATACGGCTTACATTTCGCTCGCTTATCTGCTAAGCGTTCTGAAAATCTAGTTGCCACTACTTCTGGTTGAGGTTTCTCAGAGTTAATTTCAACGGTATTACTATTAGTTTTTCCTTTATATTTAAGCATCTGATCCACATGTCTTTTCCAAAATTTTCCCGGCGAAATCTCAACCTCGAAGTTTACATTTATCGCCTAATTTTTTACCAGATTTTAACATTTTGTTGACTTTATCTTTGAAAATACCAACGAAATTTTCTGCGGCGCCATTTGTAGCTGGATGGTATGGAGCCGTAAATGTATGCTTAATGTTATTCTCTTTCGTGAATAATTTAAAGTTTTCACTTGTGAATTGGCGTCCATTATCCGTAACTAAATGGTTTGGCAGACCGTATCGTGCAAATAATCTTTTAAATTGAGTGATCGTTTTCTCTGCTTGTGTGTTGGTTTTCATATCAATCACTTCCGGCCATTTACTATAAGCATCGATTACTATCATGAACATGTGCCCCTGAAAAGGCCCTAGAAAATCGCAATGTACTCGGCTCCAACATTTATTCGGTGACGGCCACGGGTTTAACGGTATCTTTGGTGGTGACTTTCGTTCCTGCATACAAACTTTGCAGGTTGCCGCTAATTCTTCCAAGTCTGTATCGATCTTGGGCCACCATACATACGATCTTGCTCGCATTTTCATTTTAACGCTTCCGAAATGAGATTCGTGCAGTTCTTCAAGAACCTGCTGTCTTAGATTTTCCGGCACAATCACGCGATATCCCCAAAGCAAACAATTTTTCTCTATATACAATTCATCTCTTTTATTGAAATAATTTAGTTCAATTTCGGATAATTCTTCTCGCTTAGGCCAGTCATCTTTGACGTAGGTGACAATCCTGCTTAGAATTTTGTCTTTTAACGTATTTTTCGCGATATCTTTTGCGGTTAGTAATTTTAATTCTTGCTGAATGAAATTAATTGCTCTGTATTCCTTATCAAAAATTGGCGTGTTGTCAACAATCGGAAGTCTAGACAGCGCGTCGCAATTACCGTTATTTTTAGTGTTAACGTACTCAATGTCATATGTAAAATGAGAAAGAAAATAGGCCCATCTTTGCAGTCGGCTAGCTACTGTTAACGGTATTTCTTGATTTGGTCCAAAAATGTATACCAGCGGTTTATGGTCTGTTTTTAGAATTACCTTTCTACCGTAAACATAATTATAAAATTTTTTGAAGCCAAAAACAATAGCTCCTGCTTCTTTATCAATGATGGCTCTATTTAATTCTTTATCTGGAATGACTTTGGATGCAAATGCAATCGGCCTTTCTTCGCCATTTGCGTAACGGTGTGATAATATTGCTGACAGACCATATTGTGACGCGTCGCATGCTAGTACTAATTCTAGCTTAGGATCGTAATTAACTAAAACGTTAGCTGACGCTATCTCCTTCTTTAACCATTTATACGCCTTATCACAATCGATAGTCCATACGTACTCGGTGCTTTTCGTTAGTTCGTACAATGGCTTTAAACGCGATGCACGTTCCGGTAAAAAACGTTCGTAATATGTTACTAAACCTAAAAAAGATAACAGCTGTTTTTTATCTTTCGGTACTGGTGCGTTTAAAATTGCATCAACTTTTTTCTTTGATGTACGTAGTTCCCCTTTTCGAATAACAAAGCCTAAGATTTCTAATTCATCTTCCATAAAGTCACATTTATTTGCGTTAACTCGAAAACCGTACTCTTCCAAACGCCCCAACACCGAGTACAACGTATTCATGTGTTCCTTTTTGCTTTTACCGGTAATATATATATTATCTAAATATACAGCGACTTGTCCTTTTATATCTCGTAAACAATCTTCCATAGTCCTCTGAAATTCTCCCGGACCTGACGCGACTCCTTCTGTTAGTTTGGTATATCGATATAAACCGATATGTGTGGTTATTGTAAGCATATCTCGCGATTCTGGGTGAATCGGTATTTGCATATAAGCGTGTGATAAATCGATTTGACTGATTTTTTCACCGCCTTGCAGTTTTTCAAAAATTTCATTGATTGTTGGTAACGGGTGTCTGTTTATTACTAAACACGGGTTAACCGTCAATTTAAAATTACCGCAAATACGTACGCTTTTATCATTCTTTATTATTGGTACGATAGGCGTTGCCCATTCGCTCGTGTGCACTCGCTCAATATGCCCTAGCTGTTCTAAACGTTTTAATTCCGCTTCTACTTTATCACGTAACGCAAACGGAACGTGTCTCACTTTACAAGCCTTTGGTACCGAATTTTCTTTCAAAATCAATTTTATCGTACCTTTGTTAAAACATCCAGTTCCTGTACCGAATAGTTTTGGAAAGGTGTTGGTTACTTTTGCGACTGTCGTTTCATCATTATTTGACGTTAAATTATTTGTAATGAACAAAGGCCACAGTCCAAATGCATGTAACCAAGATCTACCTAACAGCGTTGCGCCTTTACCTGGCAATACCAAAATATCGAGTGTATAATTTTTCTTATTATAGTAAACGTTCAAATCATGTAGTATGCCTATCGGTTTTACTTTCAAATTATAAGCATTCACGGAAAACGAAATTGTATCAATATTTACATTCGACCAATACTTGCTTCTTGTTTCGTCTGAAATAATACTCCAGTAAGAGCCCGAATCTACCTCCATATCTATACTCACCGCGTTTATGCGTACATTCATATACATCGGTGTTCTCGCTGCTTCCGAGCTACTTATACTATTTACGTTGTTCGCGTGTTTAATTGACAATATATTATTAAACCGGTAACTTCCCTGGTCACTTTCTGTCTCGCTCGAGCTGCTGCTGTCCTCTTCGACGTGTTCGTCAATGTTTTGTAGTCGGTGGCCTTTAGTTCGGCAAGCTGCTTCTATATGTCCTCGACGATCACACTGCTTACATGTCTTGGCCCGGTGTACACATTCTCTGCCTATGTGTCCTTTCTTCCCGCAACAATAACAAATAATCGAGTCTCGTGTACCTTTCTCTCTCGTTGGTTTTGACCTTGTTGCTTCACTGCTCTGTCCGCTGCTGCCTTCACGGAATTTTCCACTTTTATAACGATCTACTTTACTATATTTCCATTTCAAAGCGTGTACGTCCCTTTCTTTGTCGTTGCTCTCGTATCCTTTTTCCGTTGACGTGGCGTCTCTCTCCGCTTTTTCGCGTGATAATGCTATTTTATACGCTGTATCATATGTTAACGTTGCTTCTTTAAACAATTCCGTTTTCGTTGCATGATCACGTATACCGCATACTAATTGGTCGCGTAATGCTGTTTCTACTGACGTGAAATTACAATTTAATGATAATTCTTTTAGACGTGTCACGAAATCTGCTACCGACTCCGATACCGCTTGCTTTGCTGCATAAAACTTGTATCTCTCCATTGATTCCGACGGTTTTGGACATAAGTGGTCGGATATCATTTTGACAATCTCTTCGTACTTTTTATCTTTTAATTTAGCTGGGTGACACAAATTTCTCGCTAACTTATAGGTATCGGGGCTTATTTTTGTTAACAAAATGGCTGCTTTCTTTTCGTTTGCCGTGACATTATTCACTATGAAGAATAACTCTAATCTTTCGATAAATGTTTCCCAGTCATCCTTGCCTAATTCAAATTCCAATCGAATTTTAGACTCCATCGTTACTATTTTTTCCGTTTCATTTACCACGTTTACACTACTTTTCACTACTCGCACTAGAGTTCCATTGGCTTCTTTTTCTTTTAGTTCTTTTATAAGCTTCTTTTTTAGTCTTTCTGTCGAGTCTTTTGTATCGAATGTTATACCTTCTTCCGATAATTGTTTCAACAATTGTTCTCTAGTTAACGTTGACACCTCACTTTCATAATTCACGTCACTGTTCACCTCCTCACTATAGTCTTCTTTTGACATTGATTTTCACGCTTACTAGGTTCTTCTTACTCGTCGCCAATTGTCATGTAGTCGGTAACTCAACAATCATATTGATGTTAATAAATGTATATTTATTAGAAGAAATAACATTACTATAGTGGAATATAAATTCGTATACAATATGCCGGTACGCGGCACGAGACAGTGACGGAGAGCGTCAGAATACACGTATGCTCGAGTCAACGATCGGCACGGCTCTGCTGGACTATGTTTACAGTGTTGCTTAAAACTACTTATTTTACGCTGTTGCCAAATACATCACACAATCTTTAAATACATTACGTATAACTTGTGAGTCTACAGGTTTATCAGCCGACAGCAATGAGTCCTGAAACAAGTTAATATTTAGATTAATAACAATATCAAATTCTTAAAAGGAAAACAACTCACAGTATTGTACTACCTGAATAATAGCCAAATAATCTTCTATCAGGTTAGGCAGGTACTTTCTATATGCTCTGTACTGTAGATTGCGGTATCATAAGTTTTTCTTGTAAATTCGCAACGAATAATGCACTTTGAAATGCAAGTTTCTGGGTAAGAGTCATAGGCTCTGTAAGAAAAAGCAACAAACAATGAATGAATGAAATGACGATTAAGATACGCGTTATATTTAATTATAGATTTATTTGTTTTAAGGTTAAAGCGTTCACATCAACTAACCTATTGGTTCGTGCACAAGTGGTTCTTTGTCAATAGCAAATTCTAGAACATTTTCTTCCATGTGTACATTATCTTCATCAAGTGGTTCTTCGTCAATAGCAAATTCTAGAACATTTTCTTCCATGAGTACATTATCTTCATTGTTGGCATCTTCATTAAAATTCCTTCTATGTTTGCGCCAATTGTGTTGCATATATGATCTCCACTTCGAGTACGAAGTACCACAGCCGAGGAAATCACAGTTTATACGAAAGTTCGGTTCATTTTTATGAACAGTCCCAATATGACGGTTGAGTAAATGGGGAGGATACAACATCCCGCACATCAAACATTTTAAAGCCATTTTTTAGTAAGTTTTAATGTCATCCGCTCAAACCAAATTTCTTGGAAAATAAAAAAAAAAATTAATTTGTTGAGACCAATATGTTTAATATGTTCTTACGATTACGACGCTTGTCTGGCGTTACAACATAACCTAACCTGTCAGCTTTCTCGACCGATCACGGGATTCCCCTCGAGCGCTTCCGATTATCGTCGGGCCGTTTCCGTCTCGAGCGCGGTTGCCGGTTGCCGCGCAGCCGCGCCTTCACTTGTCTATAGACGTATCTAGACGTGCTCGATTGTGCGCGAGTTGCCTGCGTCCTTTGTATCGTTTCAAGTTTTGGTGTATATCGCGGTTACCAAAATGTTAAAGTTCGTAATTTGTCAGTTTCACGGCAGGAATAAAAAGATTTCGTTTACATCTACACCGCAAACGCCGGATAAAACAAATCTACTGAACGCGTTTATAGCTGCTGGAGAGTGCGACGTAAATGTAAAATTTAAATTGGAAAATCACGATGTGATCTTCCAAAAATTTGACAAAGATATGGAAATGTTTATCGACAGACTGATTTAGAAATCCTTCAGCATGACAATGAATTTTTTAGAATGTGGGCTTCAGACTTATGTCGAAAGACAAATGGACATCCCTTGCCTTCTGATTACAAAAACTATGCCCTAAGTATCCTCAATATTTATCCAGTATTTGGGCAATCTGTTTTAAACAAAAGTCAAAGTGCATTTAACCATGTAAGTTGAGTCGGGCATTGAATCCATTGACAAATACCATTAAAACAAATATAACGAACAAACGTTTCCAGCGGCCGTTGATCATGAAACTGAGCGCATGTATAAGGAATAGAAGAAACTGGTTGAAGAAACGCAGCAGTAAAAATACAGAAAGCAAAAAGTAAATGTTACAGAAACTAAAAGTCGATCACATCTGTCTCACGATAGCTACTAATTTGTTTTTTGAATAGTACTTACACGTCAGAAAAACATTGCAATTATAAAATTCACATACTTTGCACAGTTCTTAAGGGGGTTATAATGTAACTGACATGATCGTTTGTTTAATCCCAGATTTTCTCAGCAGTCAGCTAAAGTGGAATCTTATGCTAGTAATTCTAAAAAAGACAATTTAACCAGCATGTACAACGAAGTCGAAGGCAACTATTAGCAAAGACTCAGACAATTTGTTGAAAGAATTAAAAAAATCTACTAATATTAAAGATATAAATCACGTAAAAGTGTTACTATCTGAGACATTCAATACGCGCCGACAGTGGATAAAAGATTTAGGAAACAGCTGCTCCGTAATTTTGGACGAATACCCTGTCTTGAAAAACACTGATCTTGTAAGTATTATAAGTACTTATAATTTCTTGAACTCCTACTGAAGTACTGTAAAGAACTGTTCCTTGAAGTACTGTTTCTTGAAGCTACTACTTTAAACCTTTAACTGCAAACATTTCTATCACTTTATTTTAATTTAAAAAAAGTATAGATATAAGTCTAAAAGTATAGATGTAAAATTTCTGTCACTTGTACCTAAAACTTACGAATTTGTAGCTATTATATGAGGCCAACCTTATGGGCATTGGACCCGAGACTCGGGTGACAATGCACCTGCCCGATGTTATTAAAAAATTGTCAGTGTATTTTAACTTGCCTGCAAAATCTGCTAGTGATGAGCTCACACTCCTCACAAAATTAGAAAGAGAACTGCAGCAGACGAAAATAGCAGCTGCAGTACCTAGAGTTTTTACAATTCGAAAGGTAAGTTAAATATTTTTATCCTTCATATCCGCCTTTCTTTCAAGGCAGACAAAGACAGCTGCGTACAGTCTACAATAATGGGAGAATATTCACCACTGTTTATTACTACTTAACTATATAAGACATAGTTTTATATCTATGTATATAGTCTATATAGTATTATAGTATTATAGTATAGTATTATATCTGTACTATACAATAATACTGTGATCACCGGTGAAAAGTTCAGTTATCTCGAGAACGGTGCACATTAGAAAATTTTTATTAAAAAAATTCAGCTTCAATTCGGCGAGAGATATCCATTGTTTCAGAATTACCATTAAACCAGAATTACCCTATATAATTTAATTCCTATACTGTTTAATATTACAGTGACTCGCATTTGTTTTCATAATTCTTTCCTTCTCGTTCCAGATTTTTGAGAAGACCGATGATTTAAAATCAGACAGTAACGAATCCTTGCGCTTGGTACTATATACAGATGTCGACAACTTAAAAACTGGGTTTTTAATTGGTGAAGGTGTCATGTTTGAAATAAATCCCATCACCGTTGAAAAATGGTCGCGGTTCTCCTCGCTGCATATTACGTGTTTCAAAGAGGATATCCGTCAGCTTATCTGAACCTCATGACTTTTTTGGATGTGAACTTGCTGGAGACGCCACCTCCCTCAAAGTGCCAATCCAAATATACCAAATTTATCCAAAAATTGAATTTGGTGCACTAGTTTAGTGGCGTCTCCAACAAGTTCACGTCCAAAAAGATCATGAGGTTAGATAAGCTGACGGATATTCTCTATTTACTATTTACAGTAAACTAGTGCACTAAATTCAATTTTTCTGTAGTTCTGTAGTAAAAAATCTACATGAAAAGTATTGATTTTGGTAAATTCTTAGATTATAATTTACAATTTAGCTACTTCTAAAGGGGGATTTTAAACGTTGTCTTTCGCTTTGTGTTTCTTTTGAATACAATTTTTTAAATAAGAACTTTCGTATAAGTTGTTTCGTTTCTGTATTGCAATTGTATTCAATACATTTCAGAGATTTTTATTTTTATTAATTACTTTATTTATATTTTATCCGTATTATATATTTATATCTATGTTAATATTCATGTTTCGTATTTCCAATTTCTCTGTATACTGATTGATTTACTAGGGATATACATTATTTAGAATATTCGGGGCATTAAATAAGTTCGTGCACAAATCTTTTAGTATTTGATGCGTACGATTCTTCCTTCGCCATCATCCTAAATAAACGATCATATTCTGTCTAACGGCTCACCCTCTCAATTCTTCGAAATGGTTCTATCCCATATTGCCGATATTGAGCTAACCCATTAAAAACGTTACATTATCCCTAGGCATGATGCTCGCCGACAAATCGACGCGATATATCGCCGGGCGGGGTACCGGCTAATTGTTGCAAAATTGCACTACATTGAAAAAGAATTGATAGAGGAGAAACGAAAACAAGGGGAGCGAATCGACCTCCATACCGCGTGACTTTGTAATTAAAAGAATTAAAACGGCCAATATTTTTTAATGATATGAAAGAAATCGTGCTGTGCGCATGCATTATTTAGCTATTAATATAATTCATATCATAAACATTGTAATTAGTATTATATAATTCTTCGGGGAATACCAATGGAGAGATCGAAACACCGCAACATGAAACGACGACATGAATCTATACGCTTCTAGGATTACTCCGAAACTTTTGGAATAATAAATTACTTCGAAGACAATGCGATCTTAATTACATCGTATTGCATACACTCTAAGAAATAAGTGTTTAATTACGAGTTGTTTTTCCTTGTAGATTACTTTTCATCATTCATTACACGTAACAAATAAAAACAATGTATTCAATTAATTTAAACATAGTCATGCAATCTTATTTCAGTCTAATAGTAGCATTATATATAACAATATTATATGTCACATGCCGTGCACATGCTATGCAGGTACACCTGTATAGAGTCGTGACATTTTCTTTGTCGTTGGTAGCAACGTCGTACACAGATTTGCCTTTTTCCGCTAGCACAATACCGCCCTGTGGAGAAAGATAGACCGCCGTTTCATCCATATTGAATACCCGGCGAGGATCTTGAAGTATTTCGATCTTATCCCCCAGCTGTTCTTGTATATCTGCAAACCATAGCCGAATACGTCGTTCTGTAAGAACAGCCCGAGCTTTGCAGAGGTGTTCCGCTTTTTTTTGCGTAACTCGTGGATGGCGTCGGAGAAAACCTTCAAACCACTTCCTCCCAGGCAGATTGTCTTTAAATGGGTTGGGATGTTCTTCCTTCTCTAGGAGCTTCTTAACCGAGTACAATAGCGAGTCCTTATTTATGGGAAAACCCATTCTACTCGTCTCCAAAAGCCACTGTGCCAATCTCTCTTCAATATTGTGTCCGAGCACAGCTTCTCGCCCAACGCGACCCGATGTTTCCGGCGCTCTTCCGGATAGCTTATTGCGCAATGTAGTCCGAGGTACTTTATACGTCTTGCTTGCCGTGGCTATCGGAATTCCATCCCGTATAGCCTTCAGTGCCTTTCCAACATCTTCTTCACGATAGTTGAAAAGTGTTCTCTTGAGCTTTTCATTTTCCTTGTTCTCTCGTTCCGCTTCTGTAGTTTTTTTCTTTGGTGCCATACCCTTCTATAAGAATCAAGAGACACGGTAGTGTCTCGCGCCAAGTACGCGCGGAGCGAGACAGCCGTGGCTCTATATACGCGACGCGACGAGTTGCGAGTACCAGAGATTTTGAGATCTCAATAACCAGCGAACGAATCGAGTTCTAACTAGGCTAAATGGATAGCTGGGACCAAATTTATATTAGAAAAGTGTTTTTATTTTTGTTCGATGCGATCGGCGCTGTTCTACGTGCCCTACGAGTGGAGATATTACGATGCAAATTCCGATCCTGAAAATTTTTATTTAAGAAACGTCCACGTCGGACATATAACATATATACAGGGTGTTTGAAACAAAAGTACTCAGCCGAAAAATGGGGGTAGATTGGGTCAAACCGAGACGAAAAGTCATGTACCATTTTGCAAGATTCGCAATAGTTAATGAATTATTAATTGATACGTCTGAGCAAATGAGCGCATGAGAAGCGGTAGGCCGAAATCGGCAGACATGTAAAATAACATTTAATACCATAAAATAGTATTTTACGTGTCTGCCGAGTTTGGCCTACCGTTTGAAACAAAAGTACCCAGCCGAAAAATGGGGTAGATTGGGTCAAACCGAGACGAAAAGTCATGTACCATTTTGCAAGATTCGCAATAGTTAACGAATTATTAATTGATACGTCTGAGCAAATGAGCGCATGAGAAGCGGTAGGCCGAACTCAGCAGACATGTAAAATAACATTTAATACCATAAAATGGTATTTTACGTGTCTGCAGAGTTCGGCTTACCGCTTCTCATGCCCTCATTTGCTCAGACGTATTAATTAATAATTCGTTAACTATTGCGAATTTTGCAAAATGGTATATGACTTTCGTCTCGGTTTGACCCAATCTACCCCCAATTTTCGGCTGGGTACTTTTGCACGCGTGGTGTACCTTGAAAAATCGAAGTACTTATCTTTGTACCTCGAAAAAATCCAAGTAATATCTTTACCTTGAAAAAATCAAAGTAATATATTTATTACAAAAAAAACGAAATGATATCTTTAAATTGCGCCAATTAAATATATATTATATCGAAAAATAACTATTGTTTTTTTAAAAAGTGTATTCCCATTGAAGTGAAAAAATTAATATAAAATGTGAAAAATTTTAGTGAAAAAAACTTGGCGCTGCAAAATTTTAAAATATTTGAAAGCAATAAATAACTAATTTAAAATATTAAATTAATAATTACATTGTGAATGTAGAGAATTTCACACATTAATTTAAAGTACTTTTTCCATTTATAGAAATTGTTTCATTAATATATATTATTATGTTTAGCAGCGCCAAGTTTTTTCACTAAAATTTTTCACATTTTATATTAATTTTTTCACTTCAATGGGAATACACTTTTTAAAAAAACAATAGTTATTTTTCGATATAATATATATTTAATTGGCGCAATTTAAAGATATCATTTCTTTTTTTTTGTAATAAATATATTACTTCGATTTTTTCAAGGTAAATATATTACTTTGGTTTTTTCAAGGTAAAGATATTACTTTGATTTTTTCGAGGTAAAGATATTACTTGGATTTTTTCGAGGTAATAAAAAACGCAAATCAATCGAAAATTATGATAAAAAAATCCTATGTAGTTATTTTCTTATATAGTTTTATAATAATCAAGCTATTACTATAAAATTCCATGAAAAACCAACGTTCGGAACTGACTGGCCAAAAATGGAAATTGCGGGCGCCATATGTGGCCATGGGGTGGCCACAAATAGTACAATAATACTTTCGATGTTCTATTTTCGGCCATACCGTATTTACAGCATATTTTAGGTTATTTTTCAATGATTTTATATTGTAATCGAGAAAACAAACGATATATTATAATATAAACATGATTGTGTGCAGGATAAGCTGAGATAAATGAATAACGAAGAGTTACTTACCAGCCGTCTTCTTAACCTTTTCTGTAAGGTTTAACCAGAATCTTGGAGGTGCGATATATTTTGTTGTGTAGCTTTCCGCGTTGCTATGAAATGAGTCGCAAAAGGAAAGGAAGTGTTGCCAATAGAATTATTCTTCTATTTCGACACCTTTGCAGGGTGTTTCGAACTCGGCCAATCTTAATATTTAGCATTAAAAGAGAGAGTGGCCACAGAAGGTACAGTGGCCACAAATGGTACGTCTACCCTATAGCAGTTATTTTGAGTATTGGAAGGCATAAACGACCTTGACCTTGACATATGTTGTCAAGGTCCCCCTCCTGAGTAACCTTCAGAAGGTTTTAGCTGGCGGCCATTGTTTATTAAAAACTATTTTTGTTATAAACAAAAATAGTTTGGTGGAAAAATTATTTAAAGCAGTAAATTGTTGGTATATTGAAAGAAAAGTTATTTAAAGCAGAGATTGGTAACTTTTCTTTCAATATACCAACAATTCACTGCTTTAAATAATTTTCCCCACCAAATTTTTTTTTGTTAATTAAAAAGTTATAAACAACTTTCTAAGTTGAAGCACATACAAAGCACACACTTGTAAGGCGCGTCACTAACCTATAGGTTAGTGGCGCGCTTTACAAGTATGTGCTCTCTAAGTTGAAGCACATACAAAGCACATACAAAGCACACACTTGTAAAGCGCGCCACTAACCTATAGGTTAGTGACGCGCTTTACAAGTATGTGCTTTGTAAGTTGAAGCACATACTCGCGAAATAAAGTATTCTCTGCTTTAAAAAAGAACGTAATATTAATCGTTTATGCCTTCCAATACTCAAAATAGCTGCTATATTTTCCAAACTTTTTTTGTTTATAACTTTTTAATAAACAGCGACCGCCCACTGAAACCTTCTGAAGGTCACTCAGGAGGGTGACCTTGACAACATATGTCAAGGTCAAAGTAATCCAAGCTGTGTAAGTTATTGTAAACTTTTACCAAAATGTTTTATATCCGACGTTTCCACAATCATTTTGTGGCCATCTTCAAATTTTACGTAGGCAAACATTGTGACGTCTGATTACGCTATCCTGAAATAATATCATGTTACTAAAACTACAAACTTGACAAATTATCATGTGGCACATGTCATGTGCATATATGTAGTAGCCCAGAGGCCCTATATTCTCGAATAGTTTTCATGAAACACACATGCAAAATTGTATAAAATAATATGAAAATGTATAACACATCAGAAAGAGAATTTCTATTTAATTATAGTCCATGTTAAAAATGCGACGTAATGGAAGTTATGTATTATATACATGTAGTAGAAAAATTAATTGGTAATTATGCATAAAAGGGGCATCCTCTCCAATTTGCTTGATTTTTTAATATGTTGTTGGGGATATCTTTCCGAGTCATTTCATATATATTGTAACGATGCACCCCGGAATGTGCATCGCCCCGGCCGTTCACCAGCCGAGCCGCCCGGCCGACCACCTGTCGGGCGAAGAAAGGGGGCGGAATGCCCCCACACATTTTTTAAACGAATAAAGTCGGCGCACTCGCCGCCGGATATCGATTCGAGGCAAACGGATCGATATCCGTAAACGCCCGAACAGTATCGAGCGCGTTCGCAACGCCGGAGCGCTCGGCGCCCCTACTCCGGCCCGACATCCCCGCCACGTGCGTCTCCGCGTCAGCGCTACCCCCCGCTACCGAAATAACGAGCCCGGGGGGTATAAAAAGGCGACAATTTTGCCTAATTAGGAGACTCCGTCGTGAGACAGTAATCCGTCCAGACCTGTCCGCTGCTCACGACTTCCAGTCCCGATCCTGCTCCTAGCAATCACCAGCCGTGTCGACGAGGTTGAGAGTACTCAGTCTCTATTCGGGAGTTCCCGTACGCCAACATCGCTTTCCTGAGTCCCGGTCGCACTGGTGAGGTTGAGCGTACTCGTCTCTTCCGAGAGTTCTCGGTTACCAGTGCCACCGCTTATCACACGCTAAAAGCCCACGTCCCGTACGGAGCGTTCTCCGTACGTCGGGCGTACTTGGCCGTGGTCTTTTACTTTCCTTGACGTGCACTGTACAGAGCGTGCTCTGTCCTGCCGGGTGTTCCCGGTTGCCGTCCACGTGTACTGCGGAGGAGAGTACTCCTCCCAGTAATCGGGTGTACCCGATTACACGCAGCTTCCTGGCATTATATCCAAGATCCTCGTGCCGCGTATCCACACGCCATTTGCACGCATTCGCCCGTGCAAATTATACACGCCTCGTGTCACTGTATCGCGCACCTACTCGCGCCGCGTGCGGTACACGCCTCGCGCCGTTCTAGGGCATTTACGCGAATCTACGAAATTAGGCGCCGCCTACTTACCGCGGTACTTTAACTTTCCAGCGCCGCCCCGCGTGGGCCATCGACGCGCCCATCGATCGCGAGTCGAAACATCCCGCTAGCTACCGCCGCGAGCCGATTACGTAAATTCGGGAAACTAACCCTTAAAGCGTATTCTATCAAACACGATTAATACTTGTAAAGGGAAACTTTGTAATACGTATACGAACTAGCCGAATAAATTGTATGTAAACCAGCTATTTAATTAGAGCGAATAAATTATATTTAAACCAGATATTCTCGAGTATAAACCTGAGCATAAGCGCTTTTTCCTCCGCACCTTTTTCTCGACCCTGACCACGCGAGCTACGATCCGAGCTTCGAGAACACAGGTTGTTTTAATATATACATATATAAGGGTCGGACTCAAATAGCTTCGGAGATACAAGCTGAGAAAGGAGGTATTTATGCATAAAAGCGACTCCCTCTCCGATTTGGTTTATTCTTTAATATGTTGTTGGGGATGTTTTCCCGAGTCATTTCATATATATATAAGGGCCGGACTTAAATAGTTTCGGAAATACAGGCTGAGAAAGGATAAAAATAATAAATACAAAAATAAACGTTTAATGATGATTTATTCAACACTATCATTAGGAATCTGAAGGATTTCAACCAACTTACAAAGCACATACTTATAAAGCGCGCCACTAACCTATAGGTTAGTGGCGCGCTTTATAAGTATGTGCTTTGTATGTGCTTCAACTTAGAAAGCACATATTTGTTAAAGCAGAGAACAGTTGGTATATGAAAAGTACATATTTATATGTACGATGAATAGTTGGTATATAAATACCCATCCCTGCATGCGGAGAAGTGCGGCAGTCCCTATGTAGTACAGCCTGTTTGTTTATGTTTTCAAAGTGACTCTATTGGTTTGTTTACGCTCGGATTACCGCATTCTTTGATGCAATGGCTGAAATCTTTCAGATTCCTAATAATAGTGTTGAATAAATTATTATTAAACGTTTATTTTTGTATTTATTATTTTTATCCTTTCTTAGCCTGTATCTCTGAAGCTATTTAAGTCCGACCCTTATATATATATATATGAAATGACTCGGGAAGACATCCCCAACAACATACTAAAATATCAAGAAAATCGGAGAGGATGCCCCTTTTATGCATAATTACCAATTAATTCGTGTTGACAGACGAATGATTGCAAAAGATGAAACATTTACTTTTTACATGGACGTAGGAAATATCTGGACGGAGGCGGAAGGCGATGCTGGAGTCGTCTGTAATACCGACCAAACGCACATCGCACTTCTATTTTTTTTTATTTCCTTGTACAGAATAAAAAATCCTCCAAAATTAAAGAAAATAAGCAAACAAATGTGGGTAAGTAGTACGTTTGGTCAGTATTACGGACGACTCCAGCATCCTCTTAACCCATTTCATATAGTTACATTTACAATAACAATTTAATATTTTCAGCAAATACAAGACTGAAACATTCGATGCGAAATGAGCAAACAGCTGGTACATTGGCGGATTTAATTCAGAGTGAGTTAAACACAACAGCAATTGATGTTTCGTCCAATGAAAATGAAGAGATCAGCAATTTAAATGATATTGTTCACGATGATAACTTGCAAAGAATCTGATAGAGATGTGAACTATAATGATGAAATCGACAATGATGGTTTTGTTTCCAAAGATGATTTTGATTTGTTTGAAAGTCCAGACATAAATTATAACACAAATGATGATACTATCATGTTCGAAGCTGCCGGTTTGTCGATTTCTCAAGTTTTTACAATGATCCAAGCTTTATGTTTACGTTATCATCATTCCGATAAATCTAGACATGCTTTGCTAAATTTGATAAAAATTTTGGCTGGTCCAAAATTTAGGCATATTAATATTACTAAGTATACGATGTCAAAAAAGTATAACCCGCCTGCGGATAAAATATTGTATGTATTTTACTGTACACAATGTTACTGTTTACTGTTAAATCCACTCTTTAAAGATTATATTGGTAAGAATATAAGTGCTACTGCGGTCAGTGTGAGGAAAGATATCAAATTTCTACGAATTCTTCAAATTATTTTTTATCTATTAATGTTGAATATCAAATTTGCGCCTTGTCAGAAGATAAAAATATGCGAGAAATTATAATAAATAATTTGGAAAACGTAAACACCAGATTACAAGAAACAAATAATATTGCGGATGTATACGATAGTCATTTGTATAAGGATATTGCGCATAATAAAAAATGTAGAGTTTTAACTTTTAACTTTAATACAGATGGTTTTCCTGTATTCAAAAGTGGTAAAAACAGTATTTGGCCTGTGCTATTAATATTAAATGAGATACCGCCTAAATACAGATTTCAGACTTTAATTTTAGCAGGTTTGTGGATGACTAAATGTGAACCCAAAGCAGATTTTATGAATCTATATCTACAGATTTTCATTAAACAGATAGAAAAATTAATGAACAATGGTATCACCATATTGAATAGCAACAATGAAAACGTTACATTTTTTTTACGGCCATTATGCGCATCAGTAGACTCAGTCGCTCGCCCTGTAATGCAAAACCGATATCAGTTTAACGGCTATTTTGGATGTAGCTGGTGCTATGCAAATGGTGAGCATCTACATGGTTCTATGCGATATCCTTTTACAGAAAACGATTTACAGAGAAACCATGTAAAATATCTAAAAGATGTAGAAGAAGTTAAGCGGTTGCAAAGATCAGTTAATGGTGTTAAATGTCCTTCAATTTTGACAGAATTGAAATATTTTGATTGTGTATGGGGATTTCCCGTAGAATATATGCACGGTTACTTGTTAGGAGTTGCGCGCCAAATGTGGGCTGAGTGGAACTCTCCTAGTTCTCCATTTTATTTATCGCGAAAACAAAGAGACAACGTTGATAAACGATTATTGAATATAAAGCCTCCGAAAGAAATCCATCGTTTACCGCGGTCATTTAAAGAAGGTAAACTTAAAGCGAGTGAATGGCGGTCATGGACTTTGTTTTATAGTGTGCCGTGTCTTACAGGCATTTTAGATGATAATGCGTTAGCTTCGTTTGTACTTTTAGTGCGAAGTATTAATGTTCTTCTTTCTCAAAGTATTTCAGAAGAAGATTTAAAACAATGTGAAATTGATTTAACGCGTTTTGTTGGAAAACTGAGATTTTATATGGTAAAAGCGTTATGACTTTCAATATTCACTCATTATTACATACAGTTCAAAGTGTTCGTATGAGTGGTCCACTATGGGCTACCTCCGCATTTCCGTATGAAAATGGTATTTTCCATTTAAAACAAAATATCCATGGTCCTAATGGATTACTTTTTCAAATTGCTACGAAAACTTTGCAAAGAAATACATTTCAAAATATAATAATGAATAATAAGACGGAGACATGTGAACTATATTGTAAAGGCTTATTTAACCCCAGAAAATTAACAATGCAATACAACGTTACTGAATGCGGTGCTGTCCTAATAGGAGAAAGAGTAGGTTTTGAAGATTTGAAAAGTTTTGTTAAAAAAACTATTAGTTCTGAAAATGATCAGGATACCGTTAAAGTATTCGATAGATGTGTATATAAAAATATGATTTTACACAGCACCTTGTATGAACGACCAAAAAAAACTAACGATACTGTTATTCAACTGCAATCATCCGCTATAGTTCAAATATCGAGTTTCATTCATTTCAAAAGTAAATGTTACCTAACAGTTACGGAATATGAAGTAGAGCCGATTCCTAATATAACTCATATTATGAGTGTGCGGAGTAGTAGGAACAAACAAATCATGAAGATTGTGCCTTTGGATACTATTAAATGTAAAGTAATGTATATAGATGTGAAAGATAATATATACGTGTGTACTCTTCCAAATGTTTTTGAAATTCAATAAATTATTCCGTTTTTAATATACCCAGTAAGAAATGAAACTTCGATCGACATCGACTCGTTTCATTTCTCACTAGGTATAAGCCGAAATATATCCTCTGTAAACTAATTGTTTCGTGCTCGGCCGAGATAACCTCGGGACACGAAGTTGAATGCCGGGACCACCCTGACAAGGGCGCGAGGCAAGGTCCGAGAGGATTCGCGAGGAGGGGAGAGAGATTACACGCGCACTTTGATTTTGATTCACAAGCACAATTTATTCACAAAGTTTACAAGACTTTTCTCGCACTCGCGCGATTGAGCGGGCTGAGCATCTGCGGAGATGACGGAACGGAAATCTTGCGTCACTCGTATTCTCTGCGATGGCTCGCGAGACGGAGATCTTGAAGAGCGCTGGGTTACCGCCCTCGCGATCGGAGATCTTGAACGCGACCGACGGATATCTTGCTCGCGACGCAGATGAGCGACCGCGAACGCGATGACTCGCGAGATGCTCAGGCGCCCTTATAGTCACTCGGAACGCGATAGCGGGCACGAGTTTTACATGAAACGTCACTTAAATGTACGAGACACGGTAATTCCGCGATAACGATGAGAACGGCGCGGCACGACAAGATGGCCGCAAGCGGGCTCGATGTCGGGATCGATCGCCCACTTCGCTTGAACAGAAAAATGGTCCTTGGATTTCACAGGTTTATCGCAACGATCGGAAGGATGCACTCGCGAAAAACCGGGTTGAATCGTGTGACGGTATCGATGTCGACACGGTTATTTATCGGAAGATCACGCTACCGCGTACGGTATTACTGCGTGATCCGTCACGATGATTCGCCACTTCGAATCTCTGGCGAACGGAAAACTCGTGAAATGAGACGTTTCGCGCGACGACCAATCGAGCGGGTGCAAATCGCGACGAAACTTGTGCGCACGATGCGACCCTTGCGTGGGTGCTAGATGCGTAACCAACTTCCCGGAATTTGCGCGATGACCAATCGATCGGGTGCTAACGCGACGAATACCGGCTCACTCTTCCTTTCACGTGAACGAAAGAGCGATGTGCGATGTTTCACGCGGCGACCAATCGAGCGGGTGCGGCTCGCGATGAAACTTAACAAACGCCGCGCAATAACTTTCGAGAACATTCCCGATATTATAATTTCCGCGAACGGCCGGCTCGACTTTTCTCTTAGAGAGACCGAACAGAAGAGAGCGCGGATCGATCACGATCGTCCTTCGTCCCGATAGTACACCCCATGGTGGAAAGAATACAGGGTGTGCGCAAAACTCTTAAACCACGCCCCTTTTCAGCCTTTGGCGCACGAAAAAACACAGGGCAGGCAACTTCAAAAAACAAAATGCTTAGCTTTGAAAGTTTGGTACGATTGGTGTCTAAACATTCTTCTCGCACTCTGGTTATTCTCTTCTATCTTACTTGATCTTACTTTACTTGAGGATTCCGCCTTGAGCTGCCGTAGCGTGAGGTCGTGTGGCAGGAGAGTGTACTATACTGGCGGATTATAATACGCAATAGATCGTTGAATGGAATTCATCTACGTTATATATCAGGAAAACTTATGGAGACCATAAGATAATCTAAACTGGGATCAGGAACTACGCAGTTACATCTCCTAGAGGATATTGATGCTTAGATTGGAAAAAGCTCTCATTTTTCTGTAGTTCTACGGGTGGTGAGTCCCCTCACGGGGTTTGCTAGCTCTTTCGGATTTATTGTGTTTATTGGTTCTACAGTTATTTATCAGATGGTAATTTACAATTTTGCAATAGATGTTCCTTCTTTTTTGAGATTATATCTATATATATTTAATAGTATATCTTTTCTTCACTACTTATTTTAATGTGAAGCGAGGTGTTCACGTGTTCCTTGTGTTCACGTGCCCTCGGCGATGTTATCGCGTGAATTTATTTTCCATAGGATGATATTGGTGCGTCAAACTATTCTTAATTTTTATGGTAACTCTATTTGCGTTCTTTTTGCCATAACTGTAGTTCTAATTAATATTATGTAAATTTAAGTATTTGCGATTGTGATTTCTTATGTTTATTATATTGTTTTCAATTCGAAATAATTTGCGTGGATGCGTTCTCGTGCGTTTTATATAGTATTTGATATCGTGAAGTTCTTAGTTATTAATTTGTAGTCTATTCTTTTGATTGAATGATTTTTAAGTGTCAAATTATACTTTATTATTCGGTTTAATATTATTCGTATAATTCTATTCGTCTTGCTAGTAATACATACGTACGTTTTTCTTGCTAATGTTCACGTGCCCTCGGTGTTGTTTTCGCGTGAACTTATTTTCCATAGAATGTTATTTGCGCGTCAAATTATACTTAATTTTTAGGGTAACTTTATTTGCGTTCTTTCCTTCATAACTGTAGTTCTAATTAGTATTATGTAATTTTAAGTATCTGCGTTTGTGATTTCTTATGTTTTTATATTGCCCTTAATTCTAAATATTTTGCGTGGACGCTTTTTCGTGCGTTATATATATTATTTTGCTTTCGTGAAGTTCTTAATTATTAATTTGTAATCTTTTCCTCTGATTATTTGATATTTGAGTGTCAAATTATACTTTATTATTCGGTTTAATATTATTCTTATAATTCTATTCAATTCTATTCGTCGTCGTCTTTCTAGTCATTCTTATGCGCGTTTTTTCTTGCGTTCCGTGAATCACGGATGTTGCGTTGTCTGTGATTTCTTTTTATATGCGTATTATATGTTCTGCTGAATTGTGGCAATGTGCGTGTTTTAATAGTTTGGCAGGATATTTGATTCGCGGTTTTATGGATGTGTATTACGCTTGTGATTAATTCTTATGTGCAATCCTTGAATGGGGTTCTGTTTATTAATAAATTAATAATTAATTATTTAGGGGATATTTTGGTCGTTTCAATGTTCGAAGTTGATTCTTATTTCCGTTGGCTGATTTGAACGTTAGTTTCATCTGAATAATATTATTATTTTGATGCTTAGCTTGTATTCTTAATACCCATCAGGTTTTCGTTCTTGCTTTATTTCTATAGTGTTTACTTTTTCTCCGTATACTCATAATTTATTGTTCTCTTTATCTTATACTATTATTTCGGATGAATTTATAGTATCTCTTAAGCAATTCTATTTCTTTCTTTATAAGTTTCTCTATTTTGTTCTTTTCTAGTTTAATTTAGTATAGTAGGTTTATTCCTTTACTTATTTTCTTATTTATAGTAATATACATAATTAGTTATTGTGATTTTTATTCGGATTTGAAGCATTTATTTTTACATTATGCCTAAGAATGATAATAGAAAAAATAGTTCCTTGGAGGATAAATCCCCGAATTCAATGAGGGAGGTGGCGAAAAAGCCTCGATATGATAAGAACTCGCGGAATATTCCCTTAAGTGGTAACAGTAAAGCTATTGGATCAGATAATGACGGAATGGATGTTGACATGACATTGGATAATTCTAATTCTTCATTAAATAAAACTATTCGCTCGAATGAGGATGCTTCTTTTTCGCCGATTCAGAAAAGAACTCAGTTTATAGCTTCACAAAAGGGTAATAAGTATAATAATTATAGTGTTGCTCCTTTTTCGGTGCATATCGAATCTATTGCTACGGATTCAATGTCAGCTTCCAATATTGGTAATATAGGCAATTTACATCCCATGAGCATTAGGAAATCTATATGTGAAAATTTTCATAATATTGCGGTTATTAGGAAATTGGGGAGAAACATAATTTGTGTAGACTTTAATAACTTCCTGGATGCTAATAAGATGGTTCCATCTAGAGGCGTATTGCCTCCCCTTTGGGTAGCATATATTCCCAATTATAAAATTTTTAGATCCGGTGTAATTAGAGGTGTCAATCCTTCTTTTCCGGAGAAGGAAATAGTAGAGAATCTTTCCTTTTTTGGGGATTCCATAAATATTCATTCTGTTGAAAGATTGAAATATAGAGATAAAAAAGATAATAATGAACTTAAAGACTCTTTTTCTGTTAAAATCACCTTTGTGGCTAATTTACTCCCAGACTCGATTCTCTTTTACAAAGTTAAATGTAAAGTGCACCCTTTTATAAATAGAGTTCGAAGATGCACAAATTGCTCTAAGTGGGGCCATTCTTCGACCTTTTGTAGAGGTGAATTAACCTGTGGTTTCTGTGGTGACAACCACGCCTCTGACATGTGTGATAAGTCAAACTTGAATGCATCGTGTATTAATTGTAAGGGGGATCATTTTTCTTTTGATATTTCATGCCCGGTTTATATGAAATTTAAGTTGATAAATACGGTTATGGCATTAGCGAATGTCTCTCAATTTAGGGCGAAGAATTTGATCTTTTCAAAGAAAATTACTTCTTGCAAACAGGCGGAAAGGGTATTTAGATCGGCTGCATTTGGTGGCTGGAATTTTGAGTCTTTGGGTGTCGGGGTCGGATCGGAGAGGGGATCGGAGCGCGCTCCCTTCCGTCTTCCCCGGGATGGTTTCCCCCTCCTTAAGCGAGTTAGAAAGCCGACTCTGAATAGTGTGTCCGATACGGGTGCTTCGTCCAGGCATGATTCGACATTAAAGGTCCCCAATCTTAGTCAGCGTGGAACCATGGAGGTTCTTGGTACATCGGAAGATGTTGATCGTCTTTCTAAAAAATTCCCGCGTCCTGGTGTCATATTGGATGACCTTAAGAATGTTTATTGCTCTAACTTGAATAGTAGGGACAAATCTTCGGCTGTCATGGATTATTTAAGATTGTTATTTGAAGACGAATCTGTTGATTCTATTAAGTAATTGGTAAATTCTTATCCTTTTTGATTAGTTTAGTTTTGTATAATAATAATATTAATGATAATGTAAGATTTATTATAACTTAGTATCATTACAATTTAGCTTAATTTAATTTAATTTAATTTAATTTAATTTGATCCCTTTTTTGATACTTTGGTTTCGTTTACCTTATCATTGGTTAACTCCATTAAGATTTTGCAATGGAATGTCAGAAGTGTGATTAATAAACAGCCTGAGTTTTCTGATTTTATTAGGGATTATGATATTGTCTGTTTACAGGAAACTTGGCTTCAAAATCAAAGTTACATTTTCTTTAGAGACTTTTACACGTTTAGAAATGACAGAGATCATATAGGTAGTGGTACAGCTATTCTTTGTAGACGGGAGTTAGATCCTGTCTCTGTGGATATAACTCTTCCTGAGTTTCTGGGTATCGAGTGTTCTGTGATTTCTATCAAATGTAATAAGTTATCTTCAGATAGAATATTTATTATTTCGATATATAAACCTCCCCACCTTCACATAAATGAAGCTGGTTGGTCTTCTTTTTTCTATTCAATGGATTCTCATTTTAATGCAAAGGGGGTTATAATCTGTGGCGACTTCAATGCACAACACACCTCATGGGGTTCTTCCCGATCAAATCCGGATGGAAGAGCCTTAGCAGAGGCTATGGTTCATACTCGTTTTTCCTATCTGAATGACGGTTGCTCCACGAGAATCTCTGATGTTGTCGATCGGATTAGTGTTTCGGATCTTACCTTGGTATCGGATGATGTCCGTTGGAACTACTCTTGGAATGTGTTTGATGAACCTATGGGCAGTGATCATTTTCCGATAATTATTCAATTCCACTTCAATCATTTTATTGAAGAATCTACAACTGATTCGGGTAAGAAGAGATGTTCATGCGGTGGTGAACTTCAAGACATTAATCATATTTTTTAGTCTTGTTCTTTATATGATGATGAAAGACTGGTATTAATTGAAGGTTTGTTAAAGGAACATCTAGTTGCGCCTTTCTCTGTGGAGTATTTGATAGGCAATCTGAATATTAATGTAATCAAATTAATTTTGCAGTTTATTAATAATTTGAACTTTAAGATATAAATTTGCTAGCAAACCTTAGAGAACTCGTTCCCTAGTCTACGTGAAAGTACTTGCGTGGTCTTGAATGGCCTGCCACTCGAGAGTAAATTATACTTGGTTATTAGAACACCGAGAGGGCGCCTCCGACCCAACTAGAGGCTCCTCTAGGGTTTTTAAGTGTCGTGGTACTGTGGCTCAATCTATGAGCCGGAAATCCATTGGGTCTTTAAGAAGAAGAAGATCTTACTTTACTTCTGCATTTGTCGTTGTTGACATTCTCTGTCGAAACGTGAGCGTCGTGAAACGTGAAAAATCATTAAAAATGGTGCGCTGCATAGTGAAAAACTGTGAAAATAATTGCAGAACATGCACACCGGAGCAAGCAAATTTTCATAAATTACCGGATAACAAAATTATCCGTGAAGGATGGTTTCGGAGCATTGTAGAGGTTATATTGCCTTTGAACATTGTTAACGGTATGCCTCTGCATAATAAAATTTAAATTTGTTTATTTTGATATACTGTATCATGAAGTAACAAAAACTATATTGTTTGAAAGATCAGAAGTTTTGTAATGTATCTTTTTTATCTGTTATTTAAGCACGAATTTGCTCCGTACACTTTACTCCGGAATCTTTCATTCAATCGAAGAGAAAGAGAGGAGAAAATATTTTTAAAAGACGACTTTTGCCAACTGCTGTACCAACATTGCATCTGGTAACAACAAACGAACAGTAAGTTGGATGTGTAATTTATTAAACGAAGAAAATATTGACGCTCCCTTTTTTAAGAATAATAAAGTTAACATAAACTATTAATATTCATACGCTTATGACAAGATGACTATGGATGTTGCTCCAAAAACCGTGTGACAATGAAACTACATTCATATTTTCTTTATTAGGGCACATGACAAAGGCAATGTAAATTGTAACATTGTTAAGCGGACCTTTAATTTGGTTTGTCCATCAACGTCACCTGTAGAACCAATAAATGCTGCAAGTCTGTCAGCTGTGCCAGGCCCAACAAAGGAGACAATCTCATCTGCTGAGCCGAAACTTTCATCTTTGCTACGTTCATCAACACCCGAATCAAGGATGATGACAGAACCTTTACTTGATTTAGGTCTGCTGGATAAGGCAGATATGACAGGTCAACATGAAACTCCAATAACGTCAGTGTCTTGTCGGTATGTATTACACTACAAGTACTTAATTAGCGCTACTAATAATAATAGTCTCATAGATGAATATTTTAACACCCAAAAACCACTACAGATATCAATAGAGCCATAAAAAAACAGTTTTCAGATCTTTGGTCATACCACGGGCAATAAAAAGTTTATAAAAACCATTATCAGTGATAAAGTCTCATAAAATACAGATTCTTATCAAACAAACCTACCGTTGAGAACGTTTTGTTACTCGTGGTAAGACCAAAGGCCTGAAAACTGTTTTTTACTACCGACTGCAGTTTTCATGTACTGAAAAATACAAATAGAATTTTCAAATCTGCACTCATTACTACGAATAACAAACTTTATTCTTAAAAGACGTATAAGACTTTTCTTTGCCAGAAAATAAAAAAAAGTTTAAATAATAAATACTTTCTTCTTGACTTTATCTGGAATTTATTAAAATGTAATGCAGTTGTCACTAAGCATGATCAGTGCGCGAGAACGACAAATTTTGACAACGTACTCAACTAATGTTAGAAGCATTTCAATTTTATAAAGGACCAATGCAAAGATGCAATCCTTCCTGCGGAGGACCGCTGCTGTGGAGGATAATAATAGCGAACTTCCCGTGTCAGTTGTTCTAATGTGATCGGCAACGGATTTTCGGAGCAATGCGTTTTCAATAATTGGTAACGGAACATTGCGTACCTAATGATAATGTTAGCTTGATACCGGTTTGACTTTGCTGTGTCGTAACACCGACGATGACTATTGAAATTAATGTTTTTGTATTTTGTTCTCATGTGAGCTCCATTTGACTTTATTTTTATTTTTATTGAATGTAATAACATCTGCCCTGAAGAAGACCAAGTAAACGTCGAAACGTTGGCATTAACGATTAAACTGTTTATCACGGTTATTGTAAAATTTTTGTAATAACACCTAAAAATTGCTCGCAATACAGGCCGGATTATATGTTTATCTTAAAAAATTATATATGAAATAGGGCTAGAAAAGACTGGAAAATATAATAAAATTAGAAATAGATCGATATCTCGAAATTTGCTGAAGTTAGAGCAACCACGGACATTTCTAAAAAAATTGAAAAATTAAAAAAAAACCTTTTACCGATCATCGCCAAATTCAACACCAATCTTCCTTGAATAATACTCTATCGATTAAAAAAAAAAAATCCCGATATCTCAAAAATTACGGAAATTAGAGCATTAACGGCCAACAAAAGCATACATACACACATACACACATACACACATACACACATATACACGGACATTTTGTACAAAAGTGACTTTTCGATGTTTTAGAACATTTTAAACACTTTGCCAAAAATACTTGAAAAACATTTTTTCACGAAAACAAAGCTTCCTCTATGAGGAAGCAAAAGGAAGTATGGTATTTATGCATAAAAGCGACTTCCTCTCCGATTTGCTTGATATTTTAGTATGTTGTTGGGGATGTCTTCCCGAGTCATTTCATATACAGGGTGTCCCAGAATATTTGGGACTTTTCTCAAAAACAGATAGAACGGACTCAACTGAGTCGAAAAGTCCTTTACCATTTTGCAATTTTCGCAATAGGTAACGAGATATTAATAATTAAAAATCGCCGTATTAGCCCGGCCTACCGCCAAACGCAAGCGCGCGGCGAGATGCGGCCGCCCACTGCCCACCGATCGATATCCGCGGTCGGCGCGCGGGGAGTTGTTTACTACAAGCAGCAATACGAGTGGCGCGTAACGCTGGGCCCCCGTTCTGAGATAAGATAGTTCCTCGCCTTTTTTTTAATGAAAATAAAATTGTCAAACGGCACAAAAATTTTCTATGTGTGTACGTGTACATGCATGTGCACGTATGCATGTATGCAACGCTCAGAAAAGTATCAATTTTACTGCATAAAAAAGCGATTACTCAATTTACTATTTTTCTTTTAGTAAGCAACGGTTATCTTTAACAAAGAATAATTTCTTGATGATAATGTTAAAATGTACTCGTCACAAATTTTAGGAAAAGTCATTATCATGTACCCGCAAAGAGAATTTATATGTTTTCTTTAAAGAATGTAACATTATAAAATTTTATCGAAGAAAAGTTAAAATAATAAGCAAATCAAATTTTTATTTTAATTTTATGTTCTTCTATAAACTTATGAAATATTTGATATAAGTAATATTTATTTAATTCAAGTAATTTATAGTGTGTTATTTGGGAACCCCGGGAACAGCGTGCGCCGTGTTGCTCGAACGCTAGGTCTCTCCCGAAGCGTCGTGCATCGCGTTCTACGCCAGAACGGATTGCACCCGTTTCATTATCAGCGGGTGCAACAACTCATTAATGAGGAAGATGAACGCAATCGCTTCTACTTTTGTAATGGTATACTTATTATCCTACTTTTCGCAGCTTTCAATACCATCACGCCGGAAATGGCGTACCGCGCGACGCGCAATATTACTCGAAGGGCCGAACTCTGTGTACGAGAACGAGGAAGGCACTTCGAACAGTTTTTGCATTAAAATATTTTCATATTTTAATGCAAAGTGGATTAGACCTACTGGGGATACCACTTTAAAAAAAATGCGCCATGCTATCTACCGCAAGGTGGTGTGGAAATGATAGCGCTCTATCATTTTCTTGCCACATACAGAAAAAATAATTATTTTTTGGCTCGCGATTTTATATTGCGATTGTTATTCACATACGCACACGCAGAAGAATATCATTCTAGCGCTAAGAATTAAGCAAACCAATTACTCAATTTTAGTTCTCTTCTTCTAAGTAATGGTTATTTTTACAAAGAATATTTTCTTAATAATAGTCTTAAAATTCACTTATTATTTTATTTAAAAATTTTAAAATAAATAATATTTACTTAACATTTTTTTGCCTGCATACACACACATACAAATAACGAGTGTGTGAAGTTAGCCCCCCCACATCATCCAAATATAGTTCTGTTTAGAGTTCTAGCATCTTTCGGGCAATAGGAAGAGTTCCTGATAAGTTTTAAAAAGAGTTCTGGCGATTTGGGTAACGAAAACACCTTTTGAAAAAAGGGGGGCCAACTTCACAACTTTTTTTATCGAATTTTGAGATCGAATAGTTCTGAATGGCCTAAACGCTTCATTTTGCGATTATCTAGAGTTCCTGATACATAAAAAATTTTTTTGATTAATTAAAAAAAAATAAAAAATTTTGAAAATTTTATTTTGAGATTGAATAGTTCTGAATGGCTCAAACGCTTTATTTTGCGATTACCTAGAGTTCCTGATACATAAAAAAAATTTTGGATTGATTAAAAACAATTTTTTTGGCAAAAGAAAATTTTCAATTATCTCGTTCAAATATTGGTTATCTTGCAAACCGTTAGCCTAATCGCTTTGAGCCATAAGACTTTTCGTCACAACTCGTCGAGAAGTGTTCAAAAGTCCCATCAGAACTATTCGGAACTCCAAAAAAATTTTCGACCCCGAAACTTAGAAAACTTTCAATCATCTCTCGATCAAATATTGGTTATCTTGCAAACCGTTAGCCTAATCGCTTTCAGTCATAAGACTTTTCGTCACAACTCGTCGAGAAGTGTCCAAAAGTCCCATCAGAACTATTCGGAACTCCAAAAAAATTTTTGACCCCGAAACTTGGAAAACTTTCAATCATCTCTCGATCAAATATTGGTTATCTTGCAAACCGTTAGCCTAATCGCTTTCAGTCATAAGACTTTTCGTCACAACTCGTCGAGAAGTGTCCAAAAGTCCCATCAGAACTATTCGAAACTCCAAAAAAATTTTCGACCCCGGGACTTAGAAAACTTTCGCAATCATCTCACGATCAAATCGTTGGCCTAATCGCTTTGCTCGGGCAATAGAAAGAGTTCCTGATAAGTTTTAAAAAGAGTTCTGGCGATTAAGGTAACGAAAACACCTTTTGAAAAAAGGGGTTTACGAAAAATTTTTTAAATTAATTTAAAAAAAAAATAAAAAAATTTTGAAAATTCGATTTTGAGATCGAGTAGTTCTGAATGGCTTAAACGCTTTATTTTGCAATTACCTACAGTTCCTGATACATAAAAAATTTTTTGGATTGATTAAAAACAATTTTTTGGCGAAAGAAAATTTTCAATCATCTCTCGTTCAAATATCGGTTATCTTGCAAACCGTTATGGAGGATTCACACTGCGTCCGATTGCGTCCGATGTTCGACGTACGACGATCCGACATACAATAAAATAATTTATTATTAGAGACAATGGGATGTCAGATCGTCGTACGTCGAACATCGGACGCAGTGTGAATCCTCCATTAGCCTAATCGCTTTGAGCCATAAGACTTTTCTAAGACTGCGGCATACTGCGTGAAGATCGGTCCGCTTCATAGGATAGAGCGCGTGTGCAAACAATATCTATCTCTTTCTATTCAACACCGTAATATTGGTTGAAAAGAGACAGAGATTGGCCGTACACGCGCTCTATCCTTTTCTATGACGCGGACCGATTTTCACATGGTATGCGCAGTTCATGTTATATGTTGCCGATATGTTACCGACCGCTAATGTAGTTTAACGCGGACATTGTTGCCGCAAGAAGCTTTGGCGCTATAATGTACGATTTTCAATTATTTTACATGGCGGTGCGTACGCCGTAGCACTTGTGCGGTGTGCTTGGATCTTTGGCTTGGATTGCTTGGAACGTTCGGTAATGAATGTTATTTTTGTGTGTAGTATCATTGTATCTTTATACATGTCGCAGGCTTATTGCAAAATCAGCCTTTTTGCAAAAAGGCTAGCCTTTTTGCGAAATGCTGGCCTTTTGCAAAAGCATTTGATCGTTTCTTTAATAAGACTGACGTATTTTAGACTTTTTACAAAGTGCCTAGCCTAGCACCAGCCCATGTGTGCCAAAAAGCCTAAAGTGCATTCAGTCTTATTGGGAAACGATCAGTGCTTCGCAAAAGGCCGGCCTTTCGCAGAGGCTAGTTTTTTTGCAAAAGGGCTGATTTTGCAATAAGCCTGCGACATACATATTAGTACATATGGTTTAGTATACAATTGCATATTTAATAGTGCATTTCTGTTCATAATGCATCTTGTACGCATGAAACGCGTGTATAGAAGTAATGCGTTTACAGTTAGAGAAATATCACTTAAATTAAAGCCCGGTCTACAATGAGTTGAATTGTAAGTCATAAGTAAATCAACTAATCAACGTAGAGTGTTAATAAGACGACAACCCAGCAGTCGTTCTGCTGAACGCGGCCATAGTCATAACCGCGTCGTATCCCTGTCGTAAGTCGGTGTGATAAATATTGGCATTTGGCCAATATGTTAGGATCTACGCACGACTGAGTTGCGACAGGGCTACGACGCGGTTGTGACCACGATCGCGTTTAGTAGAATGACTGCTGAGTTGTCATCTTACCAACACTCTACGTAGATTTGTCGATTCACTTATGACTTACGACTTACGATACAACTCATTGTAGACCGGGCTTTAATCATATTAAATAATTATATAATAGATTAATTATTTTACTATATTTAATATATTCTAATTATTTTATTATATTTTACAGGTATTATTAAAAAATATAAAACAATAGATATGTATGAAAACACAGCTATGGATGGTAATCGTAAGCCAAACACGTTTACACAATCGTGAAGAACAACAGAAAAGGCATTTATGATAAGATATGAGTTTGCATTCATTTTCCATACGCATACACACCATTACACTGCACATTTTCTGTATCGACAGACAATTTATAGGAAAACAAAGCTGCTATTAAGTATCCAAGGTAAGAAAATATCATTGCATGTTTAAATTACTTTACATATTCAATATAAGAGTGTCTTTTCTTTTTTTTGTGTCATATATAATAATCATGATGATGACGAAACCACGGTTCTTTTCCAGCATAAAGTCTGTGCTAATTTCTTTTACTATGCTGGTGAAGCGCATCACAACACGCAGTTTGGTGAAAAACCGTTCGACTTCATCGGAGGTATAGATGATGTGCACGAAGCAGGGGACAAATTTTCTATGATGCCGATATTGCTGTTCACAATGAACTTTTGCTTGAAGATCCTTGTACTAACACACTGGAAAAAAGATGCATATTTATTTGATATGAAGCATCCACTGGAATGGAGAAGAGTCGTGCTGGTGCAAGGCAGATGCATTTAAAGCTATTTGCATCTTTACTGACATTTCAAAAATGTCTTTATTATTCTGGCCAATCTGGCCATATATAAGTGTTACAATTAAAACAAAGATATAGATTATAGATGAAAAAGATTTCGTTTAAAATACATTTAAAAATCTAATAATATAGTAGTAGTTTTAGTAGTACGAATAGGTTTTAGTAGTAATAGGTTTCATTAGTTAATAAAAGTCGAATAGACTATTCGTTATATATACCATACATACATATATTTATTCGTTAGTTGCATACATAATAGAATGCGGTGTTACAATTTTATGTGGTTGCACGTAACTCTTTTTTATTTGCAAGTCATTGTATTCATAAAATGCAAAACCTGTATATACCACAGCTGTGTAATGACCTAATTTCGTTGGAGATTTGTCTCTGTTTCCTTTGTAATCTACAATACCGCATAATGTATAACTTTTTTCTCCGAGTTTGATCATTTTCGTTATATTTTCAAGCGTAACGTTTTGTTTGTATGCGATATTATAACGTGAGTCTGAAATGACACTTGTATCAAGAAATACGTGTGGACCATAATCGTGTGTTCTTTCTAAATTACTGCCGCATTGTTTACATAATGTTTACTAACACGTAAATTCTCCGTATCATCAATAGCTTCCTGTACATGGTTGAATCCTTTTCTGAATAATATGTCCACATTGATACACAAAGTGGGCAAGTACCTGCAATTCTTATAATAACAATTAGAGCATTTCGTTAATCTAGTCACACTTGGCAAATCTTTAAACACAAAGTGTATCAATTGATCTACGTTACAATCAGCATTGAGAAACTGTATATGTCTGGTATGTGAGAGTTTACAAAGTTTTGATTCTTGTAATATTTCCGCGCGATTTTATAATCGTTTATCATAATCTTTCCACGCGTTAACATATTTTGTGCTAATTTTAGTATCGGTAATTCAAAATCTTGAACACAACTCTTGTAAACTTTCTCTTTTCCTATTGCATGTGCTAATAATATCTGTAACGAAAGATCTGTACGAAATCTGCGGTATTATAGATTACAAAGGTAATATCTGTACGAAAGAATCGAAAGCACACGTATTTCTTATACTTACATACTTATCTTTAAGTTTAATGCTATAGCATAAGTTACCATTTCTTAATAATGGGATATCCACAAATTTATGCGACTGTACAAAATCCCAGTCTGGAAAAGGATCCATATAATTTGGACGTTTCTTTTTTTTATCTGGTGTAATTTTTCCGCCCCAATTTTCATTAGCGTTGAGAGGATTATTCGGTTGAACATCGTATTCGTTAGCGTTTTCTAAGCTTTTATCATCTACCATCTCATCGATTTTTATGCTTTCTTCATGCATGTCCGTATTTTCCATACTGGCATTCTGTACATTATCGCTCGTACTGTTATATTGCAACAAAACATTGGACAAATAATCAACTTGTGACATATTGTCCGATATCAACTTGTCACCACTTGAATCTTTTGTAATATTCAATTCTTTTGTAATACTCGAGTCTCCAGAAAAATTATTTTCGTTCTTTATATCAATGTATGCGTTTCGATTTGCAGATTCTCCTAAAATATCTTTGGAAAACAGTTTTCTTTAATAGATTCTTCTGACATATAAATTTCACTCTTTATATCAGTATGTGCGTTCTGATTTGCAGATTCTTTTACAATATCTTTGGGAAAACAGTTTTCTTCAATAGATTCTTTTGATTTTAATGTAAATTTTGCTGAAGCTTCTTTAATGCGACCATCTAAATAATCTATATGTCTAAAAACAAATTTATTAACTCTCTGAGGCAATTCACTTTTAAAAGCTCTTCTTTTAATATGCGCGAATTCTGATTCAACGCTAGATGTGGAAATGCGAATTTTTACACTAAAAAACGATATCATTATACCAGTCCAAAGAGGAAGGTAGTACATTAAGCGTTTGATATTTTTAGCAATTTCAGTATTGTAATATGCGTTTAATGTTTCGCCATCGCAACACTGCAATGAAATGCTCGCAGCTTGTTCATAAATTTTTGTTGACCACATTATCCATGCCTCAGAACGTTGATCGTTAAAATCTTTTTCATCTATATCTTTTATTTTATTTTCTCCCGATTCTTCTACTTCTTCATTATTATCTTCGTCGATTTTAGAAGCTGGCATTCCTATGATAATAGAGATTACATATTGAAATCGTGTCTGAGATGGAAGTGCTTTGCCAGAATCGGAAATGAATGAATGACTCAGTGCTACAACTAAAACTGATTCCAAAAAATATTCTAAGGTCCGAATTAATAGACGTTTCTCAGTTGTCAAGATCAGTCTGTCTTTGTCTCGCGTATGGTAAAACGGTATACGCGAGACAAAGACAGACTGATCTTGACAACTGAGAAACGTCTATTAATTCGGACCTAAGTCTTCAATGTTATGCATTTGATATGCGTTACAAATTAATCTTATAAAAAATTGTATTTTTGTAAATGAGTGTTTTTTAATACATTTCAATCTACATATTATTGCTACCAAGTGACTAACGTCTATCCGAATATAAGTTGCAACACATGTTTGCGTTTTATTCATTATTATTTAAAGCAAGTATTCAAATAATCCTGCAAATCGCAGTCTCTTTTTCAAATGCAATTGTGACAGATATTAACAAGGCCATACTGAATCGCACACAATCATTTTAGGAATCGCGACATTATCACTTAAAATCTTCAAAAGCCAAGTAGTTATGGCACTCGCAGTATGATCGGCAGATAGCATTTGGAAAACAGGTGCACTTCATATAGATGATGCTATCATACATTGATATAAAAAATAACTAATAATTTTTGTTCGGAAAACAATACAGCAATTTCACCGCGCGGCCATTACCTGGCCGACCAATCGGGGACCTGCACCCCCGGCGACAATAGACGCGTCGCGACATCGATTATCGCGGTCGATCGCTGCGCTATCTTCACTCGGCGGTTTCCGGTCTCTCTAGTTTTCGGCTCTCGGTAGAATAGACACGTGTCGGGTCTCCCTCTCGAGTGAAATATCAAGCGAACTCATACAAGCCAATACGTGAGACTATTGTTTCGGACTGCATCAACCAGTGCCTTTCGAGAGGTTTCTCGATCACTTGCCGGCGGACCCTCGCCCCCACGGACGGACGCAGTTGCAAGTCTAACGGACGACGGTCGGTCGACCGACGGGTCTCACCTTCAACGGAAGATTCTCTCGACGGTGTGCCTCACGCAGTACATATACACATTCGGTTCATCTCAGTAAAAAGGACAGAGCAACCGGACGACTTTCAACAAGACGTGAGAAATAGACTGAAAGGTAACTTTTGTGCGCGCGATCCGTTCGGTCATCGCGGCCGCCGTGCCGGGTGTAAATTTTCCTTTCACCTGCCCCCCGCGGAAAACCAGTCGGAAGTTTATCGCGGCAAGTGACTCAACATTTTTTGGTCCTTCGAGCCGGATACGGCGGGGTCAGTGCGGTCCTACGGGATCATACGCTGCAACCGGTGAACGTTCGAGACGTTCCGTCTCATCGTGCTCAGCACGCGCGTGACACGTGAGCGCGGCGGGACCGGCACACCTCACGGTGTACTCTATCTCTTTCTCTCTCTCTCTCGGGTTCGCGGTACGCGGCGTCGCGTTCGGAAGCGCTCTCTCTTTCTCTCGCTCGTCACCACGAATTCGTGCGCGGCACGCGGGTAACACGTGAGCTCGGCAACCGGCACAACTCACGAGGTACTGTTTTTCGCCCTTTCGTGTTGCGGTACGATCAGCCTCTCGCGGCTCGGTAGTGCGCGCATTGAAGGTCTCCGAAGCCCGACTGTGCCTGGCGTGTGTGGACATTCGCGGTATACCCGACTCGTCAGTATGGCGACCCTCCCGGCAAAGATCTCATTGCAGATGAATCGCTTCATTTATATTAAGTCGGTGGCGCTCGAAGTTCAGGATGCGTCGTTTCCCTCCCTCCCTCTCCAAGCGTTGCGGGTGAAGCTCAATCTCGTGGAAAATCACTGGGATCAGCTCCTAGTACACCTCATCGTTCAACGGCTCGACCCTCATACACGAGCAGCATGGGAGGTTAGGCTGGGTTCACCTACAGTTTATCCGTCCTATCAGGACCTCCGACAGTTCCTCACCGGACGGGCACGTGCCCTCGAAAGCCTGGAGCTCAGCTCCTCTTCCAAGCTACGCGTCAGGGCTTCCCCGGTCACTGCTCATGTGGCTACCTCACCAGCCTCCAGAACCGATTCAGTCGGATGCTATCGGTGTGCCGGATCGCACTATATAGTCTCGTGTCCAAAATTTCGGGAGATGTCCGCTCACGCTCGGCGGGACTTAGTCATCAACTCACGGCTCTGCTTCAATTGTTTGGGTCGGCATAACGCTGCTGCTTGCCAAAGTCAGAAGAGGTGTCGGGATTGCGGCAATAAGCACCACACCATGATTCACTCGGATGCTCCATCGGGACACCTCACCTCCTCAACCGGAAGCGTCAACTAACGCTAAAACTCGGGAGGCCTCATCATTCTCCACGGAGCAACTCTCTCTCGGCCGGCGGTTCACATTGACTGGATACTCACGACGGACATACTGACACATACGGATACACCGACCACGAGACGGTCTTGACCTATGAAGAACTTACAACTCTTCTGGTCCAAACAGAGGCCGTGCTCAACTCCATTCAATCAGAGATTCTCCAGGGATCAGGGCGGGACCCCATCGCTTAACAGATCAACGGATCCAGTCTCATCATCTAGGGCGGCTCTCTCACCTTTCCTCCGACGATGGCACTCACTGGGGTCAACTACTCGGCAGCTCCACACTTCGGAGACAATGGAGGGCAGCAGTCATCTCAACCCAGCATCACCTGCGGCGAACGGGCAACGAGACGGTCTTGACCTGTGAAGAATTTACGACTCTTCTGGTCCTGGGCGTATGAAGAATTTACGACTCTTCTGGCTCAAACAGAGGCCGTGCTCAACTTCAGACCCCTGTGCCCTCTCTCAACCACACTCAACGGACCATCGTCATCACAGTACCGACACGGCTTTGACTCTCGGTCTCATCGGATCAGCCGCTCCCTAACTCAGACTCAATGGCAACGGCATCAAGTAAACATTCTCCAACTCTGTTGTAGAAGGCGGGCGGAATGTTCGGAAAACAATACAGCAATTTCACCGCGCGGCCATTACCTGGCCGACCAATCGGGGACCTGCACCCCCGGCGACAATCGACGCGTCGCGACATCGATTATCGCGGTCGATCGCTGCGCTATCTTCACTCGGCGGTTTCCGGTCTCTCTAGTTTTCGGCTCTCGGTAGAATAGACACGTGTCGGGTCTCCCTCTCGAGTGAAATATCAAGCGAACTCATACAAGCCAATACGTGAGACTATTGTTTCGGACTGCATCAACCAGTGCCTTTCGAGAGGTTTCTCGATCACTTGCCGGCGGACCCTCGCCCCCACGGACGGACGCAGTTGCAAGTCTAACGGACGACGGTCGGTCGACCGACGGGTCTCACCTTCAACGGAAGATTCTCTCGACGGTGTGCCTCACGCAGTACATATACACATTCGGTTCATCTCAGTAAAAAGGACAGAGCAACCGGACGACTTTCAACAAGACGTGAGAAATAGACTGAAAGGTAACTTTTGTGCGCGCGATCCGTTCGGTCATCGCGGCCGCCGTGCCGGGTGTAAATTTTCCTTTCACCTGCCCCCCGCGGAAAACCAGTCGGAAGTTTATCGCGGCAAGTGACTCAACAGTATGTCAGTATATTTAATTTTTTTCACTATAGATCCCGTGCCATCAATTGTCATGAATGAATCATTTATTTTCAAGTTTAACTTGTAGAATAATTTTCGGTCCAGTAGTGACAGAAAAATGGTGATGCTCCAATCTTTTGTATGATACCCGCTTGTGTAGTGTGTTGTGCATCGACCAAATTACTTATAGGTAGTGATCCTGCAAATTAGAACGCAATACACAAAATAGTCGTATATCTCAAATAAACAATACATTTGTTACTTTATTGAATACAGTTATTTTTTTATATGAATGCAATTGTTCAACTACTACTTAAAAATGTTTACTGCTTCTAATAAAGAAAAAAAATAATTATATACCTGTGATACCAAGACGTTTTTTCTGTACCTCATTCTTAGCTTTACGCAAAACATCAGATTTCGGTAAAGTAGGGGGATAAGGATCACCAAATTGAATTAAATTTTTTGCTTCATTTCTTATACATATAAGTAATCGCATCTGTTTTCGTATTAATAAGATGATTCGTTACATCTTGTCTTCCCTTTCCTCTTAGTTGTCGCCTTCTTTTGTAGATAAAATCAGATTTAAAATTTTTAATTGTAATTTTGGAGAGAATATCTTTGTTTTTAACTGAACAATTATCAACGATGCAAAATACTTTTGCGCCACACTCATTGCACTTTCTTCTTATTCTGATTGATGTATTCTTTTCTTTTTCTTGAAGAGATTCTTTGACACGTTTAAATGACCAAATACAAGGCAGACGTGATTTTTTTCTAAATTTTTTCAGCAAATAAATCAGTCCACCCTGATTTGAAAGTGATATATTTTTTACCATCACCATAAACGGTTTCCTCAGGATTTATCAGAGACCACTCTGTGTGGCTTTAGGATTACCATCCATAGCTGTTTCAATTAACGAATAATTTTCGTTTGAAGAAGGGAAAACTTTATCATTTTTATCGATTATTCTATACGACGGATTGGTTAATACATTCAGTAATTTTTCAATATCATACATATTGTTTTATACTTTTTCCTGATACTTGTTAAAATAATTAGTCTATTATATAATTATTAAATTGATTAAATTTAAGTGAGATTTCTCTAACTGTAAGCGCGTTACTTCTATACACGCGTTTCATCACGCTCACAAACGTTATGCTACAGCGTACGTACGGATCAAGCTACATTAACGGTCGATAACATCGACATTGTTGCCGCAAGAAGTTTTGGCGCTATAATGTACGATTTTCACTTGTTTTGACATGGCCGTACGTACGCCGTAGCATATCGTTTGTGAGCTGTGCTTGGATCCTTGGCTGGGTGTGTTCCGTAATGAATGTTATTTTTGCGTGTAGTATCATTATACATATTGGGTATATATGGTTTGGTATACAATTGCATATTTAATAGTGCATCTCTGTTTATAATACATCTTATACGCATGAAACGCGTGTATAGAAGTAACGCGTTTACAGTTAGAGAAATCTCACTTAAATTTAATTATATTAAATAATTATATAACAGACTAATTATTTTAATATATTTGACAGGTATCAGTAAAAAGTATAAAACAATATGTATGATATTGAAAAATTACTGAATGTATTAACCAATCCGTCGTATAGAATAATCGATGAAAATGGTAAAGTTTTCCCTCCTTCAAACGAAATTTATTTGTTAATTGAAACAGCTATGGATGGTAATCCTAAAGCCAAACACATTTACACAATCGTGAAGGAACAACAGAAATGGCATTTATGATAAGCTTTTGCATTCGTTTTCCATAATTTTAACAACAGACGAAACTGTGATTGACGACTCTTTCAATCCAAATATCTCAGCTGTTACGGTTGTAGACAAATTTTATGTAACAATATCAGCAGCAGAGTGGTCTCTGATAAAACCTGAGGAAACCGTTTATGGTGATGGTAAAAAATATATCACTTTCAAATCAGGATGGACTAATTTATTTGCTGAAAATATTGGAAAAAATCACGTCTATCCTTGTATTTGGTCATTTAAACGTGTCAAAGGATCTCTTCAAGAAAAAGGAAAGAATACATCAATCAGAATAAGAGGGAAGTGCAATAGAGTGTGGCGCAAAAGTATTTTGCATCGTTGATAATTGTTCAGTTAAAAACAAAGATATTCTCTCCAAAATTACAATTAAAAATTTCAAAATCCGATTTTATCCACAAAGGGAAGGCGACAACTAAGAGGAAAGCGAAGACAAGATGTAGCGAATTATCTTATTAATACGAAAACAGATGCGATTACTTATATAAGAAATAAAGCAAAAAATATGATTCAATTTGGTGATCCTTATCCCCCTACTTTACCGAAATTTGATGTTTTGCGTAAAGCTAAGAATGAGGTACAGGATAAACGTCTTGGTATCACAGGTATATAATTATTTTTTCTTCTTTATTAGAAGCAAGTAAACATTTTTAAGTAGTAGTTGAACAATTGCATTCATATAAAAAAATAACTGTAGTCCAATAAAGTAACAAATATATTGTTTATTTGAGATATACGACTATTTTGTGTATTGCGTTACTAATTTGCAGGATCACTACCTATAAGTAATTTGGTCGATGCACAACATACTACACAAGCGGGTATCATAAAAAAGATTGGAGCATCACCATTTTTCTGTCACTACTGGACGAAGGACCAAAAATTATTCTACAAGTTAACTTGAAAAGAAATGATTCATTCATAACAATTGATGCCACGGGATCTATAGTGAAAAAAATTAAATATACACATACAAAATCGAAGTATATATTTTTATATCAATGTATGATTGCATCATCTATAGGAAGTGCACCTGTTTTCCAAATGCTATCTGCCGATCATACTGCGAGTGCCATAACTACTTGGCTTTTGACGATTTTAAGTGATAATGTCGCGATTCCTAAAATGATTGTATGCGATTTCAGTATGGCCTTGTTAATATCTGTTGCAATTGCATTTGGAAAAAAGGCTGATTTGCAGGATTATTTGAATACTTGCTTTCAAATTATAATGAATAAAACGCAAACATGTCTTGCAACTTATATTCGGATAGACGTTAGTCACTTGGTAGCGATAGTATGTAGATGGAAATGTATTAAAAAGCACCCATTTACAAAAGTACGACAATTTTTTATAAGATCAATTTGTAACGCATATCAAATGCATAACATTGAAGACTTAGAATATTTTTTGGAATCAGTTTTAGTTGTAGCACTGATTGTGAGTCATTCATTCGCTTCCGATTCTGGCAAAGCACTTCCATCTCAGACACGATTTCAATATGTAAATTCCATTATCAAAGGAATGCCAGCTTCTAAAATCAACGAAGATAATAATGAAAAAATAGAAGAATCGGAAGGGAATGAAATGAAAGATATAGATGAAAAAGATTTTAACGATCAACGTTCTGAGGCATGGATAATGTGGTCAACAAAAATTTATGAACAAGCTGCGAGCATTTCATTGCAGTGTTGCGATGGCGAAACATTAAACGCATATTATAATACTGAAGTTGCTAAAAATATCAAACGCTTAATGTACTATCTTCCTCTTTGGACTGGTATAATGATACCGTTTTTTGGTGTAAAAATTCGCATCGCCACATCTTCTAGCGTTGAATCAGAATCCGCGAATATTAAAAAACGAGCTTTTAAAATTGAATTGCCTCAGAGAGTTGATAAATTTGTTTTTAGTCATATAGATTATTTAGATGGCCGCATTAAAGAAGCTTCAGCAAAATTTACATTAAAATCAAAAGAATCTATTGAAGAAAACTGTTTTTCCCAAAGATATTGTAAAAGAATCTGCAAATCAGAACGCACACACTGATATAAAGAGTAAATTAATATGTCAAAAGAATCTATTGAAGAAAGACTGTTTTTCCAAAGATATTTTAAGAGAATCTGCAAATCAAAACGCATTGATATAAAGAACAAAAATAATTTTTTTAGACTCGGGTATTACAAAAGAATTGAATATTACAATTCAAGTGGTGACAAGTTGATATCGGACAATATGTCACAAGTTGATTATTTGTCCAATGTTTCGTTGCAATATAACAGTACGAGCGATAATGTACAGAATGCCAGCATGGAAAATACGGACGTGCATGAAGAAAGCATAAAAATCGATGAGATGGTAGACGATAAAAGCTTAGAAAACGCTAACGAATGCGATGTGCAACCGAATAATCCTCTCAACGCTAATGAAAATTGTGGCGGAAAAATTACACCAGATAAAAAGAAGAAACGTCCAAATTATATGGATCCTTTTCCAGACTGGGATTTTGTACAGTCGCATAAATTTGTGGATATCCCATTATTAAGAAATGGTAACTTATGCGATAGCATTAAACTTAAAGATAAGTATGTAAGTGTAAGAAATACGTGTGCTTTGGATTCTTTCGTACAGATATTAGCACATGCAATAGGAAAATAGAAAGTTTACAAGTTGTGTTCAAGATTTTGAATTACTAAAATTAGCACAAAATATGTTAACGCGTGGAAAGATTATGATAAACGATTATAAAAATCGTGCGGAAATATTACAAGAATCAAAACTTTGTAAACTCTCACATACCAGACATATACAGTTTCTCAATGCTGATTGTAACGTAGATCAATTGATACACTTTGTGTTTAAAGATTTGCCAAGTGTGACTAGATTAACGAAATGCTCTAATTGTTACTATAATACTATAAGCATTGCAGGTACTTGCCCACTTTGTGTATCAATGTGGACATATTATTCAGAAAAGGATTCAACCATGTACAGGAAGCTATTGATGATACGGAGAATTTACGTATTAATGTAAAGAATTATGTAAAGAATGCGGCAGTAATTTAGAAAGAACACACGATTATCGTCCACACGTATTTCTTGATACAAGTGTCATTTCAGACTCACGTTATAATATCGCATACAAACAAAACGTTACGCTTGAAAATATAACGAAAATGATCAAACTCGGAGAAAAAAGTTATACATTATGCGGTATTATAGATTACAAAAGAAGTAGAGACAAATCTCCAACGAAATTAGTTCATTACACAGCTGTGGTATATACAGGTTTTGCATTTTATGAATACAATGACTTGCAAATAAAAAAGAGTTACGTGCAACCACATAAAATTGTAACACCGCATTCTATTATGTATGCAACTAACGAATAAATATATGTATGTATGGTATATATAACGAATAGTCTATTCGACTTTTATTAACTAATGAAACCTATTACTACTAAAACCTATTCGTACTACTAAAACTACTACTATATTATTAGATTTTTAAATGTATTTTAAACGAAATCTTTTTCATCTATAATCTATATCTTTGTTTTAATTGTAACACTTATATATGGCCAGATTGGCCAGAATAATAAAGACATTTTTGAAATGTCAGTAAAGATGCAAATAGCTTTAAATGCATCTGCCTTGCACCAGCACGACTCTTCTCCATTCCAGTGGATGCTTCATATCAAATAAATATGCATCTTTTTTCCAGTGTGTTAGTACAAGGATCTTCAAGCAAAAGTTCATTGTGAACAGCAATATCGGCATCATAGAAAATTTGTCCCCTGCTTCGTGCACATCATCTATACCTCCGATGAAGTCGAACGGTTTTTCACCAAACTGCGTGTTGTGATGCGCTTCACCAGCATAGTAAAAGAAATTAGCACAGACTTTATGCTGGAAAAGAACCGTGGTTTCGTCATCATCATGATTATTATATATGACACAAAAAAAAGAAAAGACACTCTTATATTGAATATGTAAAGTAATTTAAACATGCAATGATATTTTCTTACCTTGGATACTTAATAGCAGCTTTGTTTTCCTATAAATTGTCTGTCGATACAGAAAATGTGCAGTGTAATGGTGTGTATGCGTATGGAAAATGAATGCAAACTCATATCTTATCATAAATGCCTTTTCTGTTGTTCTTCACGATTGTGTAAACGTGTTTGGCTTTACGATTACCATCCATAGCTGTGTTTTCATACATATCTATTGTTTTATATTTTTTAATAATACCTGTAAAATATAATAAAATAATTAGAATATATTAAATATAGTAAAATAATTAATCTATTATATAATTATTTAATATGATTAAAGCCCGGTCTACAATGAGTTGTATCGTAAGTCGTAAGTCATAAGTGAATCGACAAATCTACGTAGAGTGTTGGTAAGATGACAACTCAGCAGTCATTCTACTAAACGCGATCGTGGTCACAACCGCGTCGTAGCCCTGTCGCAACTCAGTCGTGCGTAGATCCTAACATATTGGCCAAATGCCAATATTTATCACACCGACTTACGACAGGGATACGACGCGGTTATGACTATGGCCGCGTTCAGCAGAACGACTGCTGGGTTGTCGTCTTATTAACACTCTACGTTGATTAGTTGATTTACTTATGACTTACAATTCAACTCATTGTAGACCGGGCTTTAATTTAAGTGATATTTCTCTAACTGTAAACGCATTACTTCTATACACGCGTTTCATGCGTACAAGATGCATTATGAACAGAAATGCACTATTAAATATGCAATTGTATACTAAACCATATGTACTAATATGTATGTCGCAGGCTTATTGCAAAATCAGCCCTTTTGCAAAAAAACTAGCCTCTGCGAAAGGCCGGCCTTTTGCGAAGCACTGATCGTTTCCCAATAAGACTGAATGCACTTTAGGCTTTTTGGCACACATGGGCTGGTGCTAGGCTAGGCACTTTGTAAAAAGTCTAAAATACGTCAGTCTTATTAAAGAAACGATCAAATGCTTTTGCAAAAGGCCAGCATTTCGCAAAAAGGCTAGCCTTTTTGCAAAAAGGCTGATTTTGCAATAAGCCTGCGACATGTATAAAGATACAATGATACTACACACAAAAATAACATTCATTACCGAACGTTCCAAGCAATCCAAGCCAAAGATCCAAGCACACCGCACAAGTGCTACGGCGTACGCACCGCCATGTAAAATAATTGAAAATCGTACATTATAGCGCCAAAGCTTCTTGCGGCAACAATGTCCGCATTAAACTACATTAGCGGTCGGTAACATATCGGCAACATATAACATGAACTGCGCATACCATGTGAAAATCGGTCCGCGTCATAGAAAAGGATAGAGCGCGTGTACGGCCAATCTCTGTCTCTTTCAACCAATATTACGGTGTTGAATAGAAAGAGATAGATATTGTTTGCACACGCGCTCTATCCTATGAAGCGGACCGATCTTCACGCAGTATGCCGCAGTCTTAGAAAGTCTTATGGCTCAAAGCGATTAGGCTAATGGAGGATTCACACTGCGTCCGATGTTCGACGTACGACGATCTGACATCCCATTGTCTCTAATAATAAATTATTTTATTGTATGTCGGATCGTCGTAATTTCGTACGTCGAACAGCGGACGCAATCGGACGCAGTGTGAATCCTCCATAACGGTTTGCAAGATAACCGATATTTGAACGAGAGATGATTGAAAATTTTCTTTCGCCAAAAAATTGTTTTTAATCAATCCAAAAAATTTTTTATGTATCAGGAACTGTAGGTAATTGCAAAATAAAGCGTTTAAGCCATTCAGAACTACTCGATCTCAAAATCGAATTTTCAAAATTTTTTTATTTTTTTTTTAAATTAATTTAAAAAATTTTTCGTAAACCCCTTTTTTCAAAAGGTGTTTTCGTTACCTTAATCGCCAGAACTCTTTTTAAAACTTATCAGGAACTCTTTCTATTGCCCGAGCAAAGCGATTAGGCCAACGATTTGATCGTGAGATGATTGCGAAAGTTTTCTAAGTCCCGGGGTCGAAAATTTTTTTGGAGTTTCGAATAGTTCTGATGGGACTTTTGGACACTTCTCGACGAGTTGTGACGAAAAGTCTTATGACTGAAAGCGATTAGGCTAACGGTTTGCAAGATAACCAATATTTGATCGAGAGATGATTGAAAGTTTTCTAAGTTTCGGGGTCGAAAATTTTTTTGGAGTTCCGAATAGTTCTGATGGGACTTTTGGACACTTCTCGACGAGTTGTGACGAAAAGTCTTATGGCTCAAAGCGATTAGGCTAACGGTTTGCAAGATAACCAATATTTGATCGAGAGATGATTGAGTTTTCTAAGTTTCGGGGTCGAAAATTTTTTTGGAGTTCCGAATAGTTCTGATGGGACTTTTGAACACTTCTCGACGAGTTGTGACGAAAAGTCTTATGGCTCAAAGCGATTAGGCTAACGGTTTGCAAGATAACCAATATTTGAACGAGATAATTGAAAATTTTCTTTTGCCAAAAAAATTGTTTTTAATCAATCCAAAAATTTTTTTATGTATCAGGAACTCTAGGTAATCGCAAAATAAAGCGTTTGAGCCATTCAGAACTATTCAATCTCAAAATAAAATTTTCAAAATTTTTTATTTTTTTTTAATTAATCAAAAAAATTTTTTATGTATCAGGAACTCTAGATAATCGCAAAATGAAGCGTTTAGGCCATTCAGAACTATTCGATCTCAAAATTCGATAAAAAAAGTTGTGAAGTTGGCCCCCCTTTTTTCAAAAGGTGTTTTCGTTACCCAAATCGCCAGAACTCTTTTTAAAACTTATCAGGAACTCTTCCTATTGCCCGAAAGATGCTAGAACTCTAAACAGAACTATATTTGGATGATGTGGGGGGGCTAACTTCACACACTCGTTATTTGTATGTGTGTGTATGCAGGCAAAAAAATGTTAAGTAAATATTATTTATTTTAAAATTTTTAAATAAAATAATAAGTGAATTTTAAGACTATTATTAAGAAAATATTCTTTGTAAAAATAACCATTACTTAGAAGAAGAGAACTAAAATTGAGTAATTGGTTTGCTTAATTCTTAGCGCTAGAATGATATTCTTCTGCGTGTGCGTATGTGAATAACAATCGCAATATAAAATCGCGAGCCAAAAAATAATTATTTTTTCTGTATGTGGCAAGAAAATGATAGAGCGCTATCATTTCCACACCACCTTGCGGTAGATAGCATGGCGCATTTTTTTTTAAAGTGGTATCCCCAGTAGGTCTAATCCACTTTGCATTAAAATATGAAAATATTTTAATGCAAAAAACTGTTCGAAGTGCCTTCCTCGTTCTCGTACACAGAGTTCGGCCCTTCGAGTAATATTGCGCGTCGCGCGGTACGCCATTTCCGGCGTGATGGTATTGAAAGCTGCGAAAAGTAGGATAATAAGTATACCATTACAAAAGTAGAAGCGATTGCGTTCATCTTCCTCATTAATGAGTTGTTGCACCCGCTGATAATGAAACGGGTGCAATCCGTTCTGGCGTAGAACGCGATGCACGACGCTTCGGGAGAGACCTAGCGTTCGAGCAACACGGCGCACGCTGTTCCCGGGGTTCCCAAATAACACACTATAAATTACTTGAATTAAATAAATATTACTTATATCAAATATTTCATAAGTTTATAGAAGAACATAAAATTAAAATAAAAATTTGATTTGCTTATTATTTTAACTTTTCTTCGATAAAATTTTATAATGTTACATTCTTTAAAGAAAACATATAAATTCTCTTTGCGGGTACATGATAATGACTTTTCCTAAAATTTGTGACGAGTACATTTTAACATTATCATCAAGAAATTATTCTTTGTTAAAGATAACCGTTGCTTACTAAAAGAAAAATAGTAAATTGAGTAATCGCTTTTTTATGCAGTAAAATTGATACTTTTCTGAGCGTTGCATACATGCATACGTGCACATGCATGTACACGTACACACATAGAAAATTTTTGTGCCGTTTGACAATTTTATTTTCATTAAAAAAAAGGCGAGGAACTATCTTATCTCAGAACGGGGGCCCAGCGTTACGCGCCACTCGTATTGCTGCTTGTAGTAAACAACTCCCCGCGCGCCGACCGCGGATATCGATCGGTGGGCAGTGGGCGGCCGCATCTCGCCGCGCGCTTGCGTTTGGCGGTAGGCCGGGCTAATACGGCGATTTTTAATTATTAATATCTCGTTACCTATTGCGAAAATTGCAAAATGGTAAAGGACTTTTCGACTCAGTTGAGTCCGTTCTATCTGTTTTTGAGAAAAGTCCCAAATATTCTGGGACACCCTGTATATATATAAGGGTCGGACTTAAATAGTTTCGGAGATACAGGCTGAGAAAGGATAAAAATAATAAATACAAAAATAAACGTTTAATGATGATTTATTCAACACTATCATTAGGAATCTGAAAGATTTCAGCCGCTGCATCAAAGAATGCGGTAATCCGAGCGTAAACAAACCAATAGAGTCACTTTGAAAACATAAACAAACAGGCTGTACTACACAGAGACTTCTCCGCATGCAGGAATGGGTATTTATATACCAACTATTCATCGTACATATAAATATGTACTTTTCATATACTAACTGTTCTCTGCTTTAACAAATATGTGCTTTCTAAGTTGAGGCACATACAAAGCACATACTTGGTTGAAATCCTTCAGATTCCTAATGATAGTGTTGAATAAATCATCATTGAACGTTTAATTTTGTATTTATTATTTTTATCCTTTCTCAGCCTGTATTTCCGAAACTATTTAAGTCCGGCCCTTATATACAGGGTGTACCACAACTCGCGACCGAAATTTTACTGACATATTCCTGACTTAAAAATAAGACGAAAATCCTAATACGAAAATGTCGAGAATATAATACTTTTCAAATAAAAAGCATTTACAGTAGACGAATCAGATAGTCCGAAGTTCGCGCGCTCAGGGACGATACATCGCACAGTCATAGTGGATGCTCTTGCGCTCATCATAATGAAAATTATGTTTATACGAACGCGAAATTTGTTGAGAAATAGTACAATTTCTATTGATAAATTGCATTTATACGCCATACTACGAGATTTATGGCACGCTGTTTTGCTACTTAATAATAAGATTTTTTTAATCTAAAAAAAGATTAACAATTGATTTAAACTGGAGTAGATAGTTTTTCGGAACCATTTCTATTATGTCATAACATAATAAAAATTAATTAAAATTATGTCTTGACATAAAATTAATTCAAAATACAAAAATCTTATTAATAAATAGCAAAACGGCGTGCCATACACAGAGAAAGATACAGCCTGATGTGGAATTTCTTTTATGTCGTCATAATTTTAATTCATATTTTTATGTCATGACATAATATTAATGTATTTTTGTTATGTCGAAACATAATAATAATTGCAGGAATAAAAATTATGTAAGCTGTCATAATAATTCAATGAATGAAAATTATGCTAAATTATGCCGATGGACTTTTTTTTCTGGGGGTACATAAAAGAATATGTTTATCGTAATCCGATAAACAATCGGGAGGAGTTAGAAGGACGGATTATAGAATCAATTGCTTCCATTATTCCCGAAATGATCCACAATGCTGGAACAAATTTAATTCGACGGGCACGTTTTTGTATAGAATTGGGAGGACATTTTAAACACATGTAATAAATAAATAAATGTTTTTATGCAAGTATAAATCTCTGTGGCATGCCGTTTTGCTATTTAATTTACCATCATAAAAATTCTACCAAATTTAATTGCTACTCAAGTAACTCAAGGAAAAGAAATTATTATTAGACATACTTATAATTCATCGAGTTATTATTAAGCTATATTACATAATTAAAAATGCAGAATTAAAATTATGTCTAGAGAAAATATTAATTCTGAATTTATTTTATGTTATGACATAAAAATTTATTGGGAATTACAATTATGTACATTATGTAACTATTTCCCAAATTTTTATTATGTAGACACATAATTTTACTTCTTAAATTTCTATTATGTACGTAATTGTAATTCACAAATTTTAATTATGTACATAATGGAAATTCTCAATAAATATTATGTCTTAACATAATAAAAATTTCTTTCAATTTAAAATTTAATATAAAATCTAGGATTAAAATAGCAGAAACACGTAATTCTAATTTTCAATTTTCATTATGTCATGGCATAATTTTTATTCACCAAAATTTTCATTATGTTGTAGCATAATTTTCATTCATTGAATTATTATGACAGCTTACATAATTTTTATTCCTGCAATTATTACCTATTATGTTTCGACATAACAAAAATACATTAATATTATGTTATGACATAAAAATATGAATTAAAATTATGACGACATAAAAGAAATTCCACATCAGGCTGTATTTTTCTCTGTGTATGGCACGCCGTTTTGCTATTTATTAATAAGATTTTTGTATTTTGAATTAATTTTATGTCAAGAAATAATTTTAATTAATTTTTAGGTAAAAGTTTACAATAACTTACACAGCTCGGATTACTTTGACCTTGACATATGTTGTCAAGGTCACCCTCCTGAGTGACCTTCAGAAGGTTTTAGTCGGCGGTCGCTGTTTATTAAAAAGTTATAAACAAAAAAAGTTTGACAAATATAGCAGTTATTTTGAGTATTGAAAGGCATAACTTTTATGTACCCCCAGAAAAAAAAGTCCATCGGCATAATTTAGCATAATTTTCATTCATTGAATTATTATGACAGCTTACATAATTTTTATTCCTGCAATTATTATTATGTTTTGACATAACAAAAATATATTAATATTATGTCATGACATAAAAATATGAATTAAAATTATGACGACATAAAAGAAATTCCACATCAGGCTGTATCTTTCTCTGTGTATGGCACGCCGTTTTGCTATTTATTAATAAGATTTTTGTATTTTGAATTAATTTTATGTCAAGACATAATTTTAATTAATTTTTATTATGTTATGACATAATAGAAATGGTTCCGAAAAACTATCTACTCCAGTTTAAATCAATTGTTAATCTTTTTTTAGATTAAAAAAATCTTATTAATAAGTAGCAAAACAGCGTGCCATAAATCTCGTAGTATGGCGTATAAATGCAATTTATCGATAGAAATTGTACTATTTCTCAACAAATTTCGCGTTCGTATAAACATAATTTTCATTATTATGAGCGCAAGAGCATCCACTATGACTGTGCGATGTATCGTCCCTGAGCGCGCGAACTTCGGACTATCTGATTCGTCTACTGTAAATGCTTCTTATTTGAAAAGTATTATATTCTCGACATTTTCGTATTAGGATTTTCGTCTTATTTTTAAGTCAGGAATATGTCAGTAAAATTTCGGTCACGAGTTGTGGTACACCCTGTATATATATGAAATGACTCGGGAAAACATCCCCAACAACATATTAAAAAATAAACCAAATCTGAGAGAGAGTCGCTTTTATGCATAAATACCTTCTTTCTCAGCTTGTATCTCCGAAGCTATTTGAGTCCGACCCTTATATATATATATGAAATGACTCGGGAAAACATCCCCAACAACATACTAAAATATCAAGCAAATCGGAGAGGAAATCGCTTTTATGCATAAATACCGGAAGTATTTATTATTTATACTTCATTCTTTTTGTCTTTTCAGAAATCCTTGGCTGGAACCAAATGGCAGGGTCAACCGTACACCAGAAGGGCCTTTTGATTCGTTGTGCAACGTACGGAATTCTACGTTTCCAAAAAGGTTTGGAAACGTTATTTTTTTCTCACATTTTGAATTACATTTGGAATTACATTTGCAGACAACATTTGTATAGTAGATAACAAATATCTATAATTGATTTTGAGATTTGAGATTTATTGTCTTTTTGCTATGACTTTTTCCGACTTACTAAGTTTTCGAGTTACTTATCTTATGCATTTCTTTTGTAGGTGTGAAAAAAAGAAAGCTGTACTACACAGGCGCAGTGAACTTTCAGCTGTTCGTCAATTGAAATATAGGAAAACCCGTTTGACGTCGAAGATCACGGGAAAAGAGGAGAATGAGTATTTCAGCGAGGAAGAAAATCAATCATTGAAACGTCAGCATCGGTGAGAAATACTTCCTTATTTACTGCATGATTAAATATTTTATTACGTTATCAGCATTATTTTTTATAAGAAAAAAATGTTTATGCTTTTTAAAGTAGTATTTAAAAAAATGTAAAAATCTGTCAGCTGTAATGCTAACATTTGTATTAAACTATTTTTAATGAAAACAATTTTTAAAAATGCAGTAGCGGTAATCTTTTCAGTATTAAAGTGAGATCACCCACAAAATTTTAAACTAATTTTTCATTTTCACACTTCCTTTAAGTAACGAAATGACATCAATATTCTTCATATCTTTCAGACTGTACAGTAACTTGAAAATAACATAAAAAAATGTTATGTAATGTAACGCAAAATAATGATCTAAAACTTATTTCAGATTTGTGGACGATAATTGCACCGGCAGTAGCCGTGACAACACGACACGCAAGGAAGAGGATCCGTATGAGACAATTAAGTGGATGAAGGATGAATTAAACCATTATCGAACACTTGGAGAATTTCATAAAAATTCATCGGAGAATCACTTTCAGGAACAAAACTTTCTTCAAGCGAATAACGAGGCATTAAAATTGGAATTAACAGAACGGGAACAGCAGTTAAAGGCAATTCTGGCCGAAAATTTAACACTGAAAAAGTCCATTGCCGATCTTAATGTAAGATTAGAGACAACAAATCTCGAAAAAGAAACAGCACTGACAGTGGGTGTCACTGAAAAGGTCAAAACGGTACTAAGCCCATATTTTACCGAGGGGCAAATACGGTGCTTATTAGAAAATAAAAAATGGGTGAAGTGGTCAGTTGACGATTATGCTTCTGCCATTTCGTTTCGGAGCATCAGCCCTAAAGCATACCGTTACTTCCGTTTAAAATTACACTTCCCTCTACCATCGCTGGCATCATTACGAAGATGGGCACTAACAAAGTTTGATGTCTACAAAGGCTATTTAATGGACGTACTAGCGATCATGAAGCAAAAAAGCGCAGACCTATCTGAAATGATGAAGATCGCTGTACTTTCTTTTGATGAAATGTCAGTATCTGATGAAGTACGTTTTGACTCGAAATTACAAAAGTTGATCGGACCATGCTCCAAAGTACAGGTTATTATAGTACGTGGACTATTTGGGAATTGGAAGCAACCCATTTATTATAAATTTGACCAGCCAATGAAGAAAAACATTTTGGATGATGCATTAACACTCTTGCATAATTCTGGATATCAAGTTGTTGCATACACATCGGACATGGGGAACAAGGGAGTATGGGGAGAATTGAAGATCACTCCCGAGAAACACTACTTCCAACATCCGTCAATTAAAGACGCTAAAGTGTTTGTCTTTGCAGACGTTCCTCATCTTCTTAAGCTTCTAAGGAACTGGTTTATTGATGATGGCTTTACATTAAGCAACTGCAAAAATACATTTACTTGTCAAGTCTATAAGGAAATTGTGAAGATGGGTAACTCTGGAGATCTTCGCATAGCTCACAAAATAACCGAACAACTCCTTAATCCTCGACAAAACTTGAGGCAGTCAGTGCGCCCGGCAGCAAAACTTTGGTCCCACACTGCTGCGAAAGCCATCAAATGGGCCGGTGATCACCAGCTTTTAAAAGAGGTGGAATATGTCAAATACTCTGATTTTGTCCTGGCTGTTAATAATTGGTTTGATGTTCACAATTCCCAACCAAGTATGGCACACACCCAGGTGTTAATGGTTATGGTATGGATCTGGAAAAGCAAGAACAAATATTATCTCTGATGACTTTGCACATGGAGAGCATGCGAGTGGGCCGCAGGACAAAGATGATGCCATTTCAGGAAGACATTATTATCAGTAACGCTTCTCTACGTGCATTACATGATTATCTTAAAATCAAATTCCCCCAAGATTTCCAATATATAATAACACGCCGACTCCAACAAGATATATTGGAAAACTTCTTTTCGTATATTAGGGGAATGGGTGCAACCAATGACAGCCCCTCTGGGTACGACTTTCGGTACAGACTCCGTTGGTACGTCCTTGGTAAACATTCACAAGCTTTGTTTACCATGAACAGAAATACGGAAGAAGACTTAAATGCAACATGCATGTCTTCATTGTCAAGTGCTGACACTTCTCACACTGCAGAACAGTCTACATCCCGATCTGTACAATCGGCTCAAACGACGTCGACAAGCACATCTGTGAAAAACATGAATTTATCAATCCCAAATTCAGAGTTACGACTTCATTCGTTTCATGAAAATTTCACGGATGCGACTGTTGTAGAGGACAATTTAAAATGTGCAGACGATAATCTCTAAGAAGAAATAACTCTCACACAGGAATTATTCAAAAACATTATCAATACTACATGCGATGAGTTATTGGAGGATTCCGTCCATGAGAGAGATAATGACAGAAGTGACAATTTGGAAATCTTGGATGAAGATGTATGTGAGAATGAAAATGAAGAAAACGACTTGTGGAACTTTATGCAATATGGCTTCAAAATCCAACATCAAGAGAAGGAACCAGTCAGCTGTAGCAGCGATATAGTCCAAACAGCAGGACTGCAATATGTTGCGGGTTATGTAGCCCATCGCTTCATATCAAAATATCCATTTTTAGGAGAGCGTACAATCAACATTACTGACAATTCTCGTACGGAAGAATGTGACTGGGTAAAAACAGTTTCCAAAGGATACCTAATTCATCTATCAGAGGAGCTCATGAATCTAAGCAAAGTTGTGGATGAATGCTTTGCAACTTTCCACGGTGAAGGCTTTTCAACGGAAAACTATGTCATCCGAAAAGTTGTCTCCCTCGTTAAAAACTCCGGATACGATTCAAATTGGGTACCTGAGGAAGTGCTACAATGTCTCATTAGAACTCGTACCTACATCAGAGTGAAGGAAATTAATAAAAGAGAAAATACAAGAAAGGAAGAAAAAAGAAAGACAAAAAGTTAAAAAAATTAAATTGGTCTTCCTGCAAAAAGAAAGCGCAAATAAGCGCAATCTCATCTACTCGAGAAAAAACAATGTACAATAACGTTTGTAATTTTGTATTAATTATGTAAATATACTTGACAGAATGAAATAATGTATATAAATATGTGTACCTTAAAGTGAAATTTATAGTAATATTGTAATAATTATATTTTTATTTAATACAACTCTCACTTTCTTAATTTCTTATGTTTCGAAACTTATGTTAATATGCAAGAAGAAAAAGTTGTTTCAAGAAATGTTTCTCAAAATAATACCACACTGTCGAGAAAGGATTGAAAAACATGAAAACACACACTTACACTTATTAATTTTATTCGTGCAATTTCATTTTTAATATTAATATTTTTTAAATATTCTTTTTTATATTAAAGTATGTATTAAAATGTAAAAGAAACAATAAAGATAACAAATAGTAAGAAAGAATACATTTGAGATTTACAGGTTTCCATTTATGCAACAAACTGTATACTTTTACATGTATAATTTCGAATTATACATGTAAACGAATTATCGAATTCTCGATTAACGAATTATCAATTAATGTCATATAATACACATTCGTACATATGTACGTATGTAGTTGTATGTACATATCGTTACAGTCTAGTCAGCGTAGTAAAATCTGCAATGTACCGCCACTTATATCCCTAGAATTCTAGGGATTTTTTTATGTTGGTAGACATATATTTTTTCGTGTTGCAATCAGAAAGAAACAATAGATTTTAGACAGAGAAAGAGTCGTTTTGCGCACACCATGGATTATTCAACCATGGTACACCCTCGACGGGGGTCGTTGAGCTCGCGAAGGACGAATCACCATCGATCCACGATGTAACGCGTTGCGCGGTATACATAAATTAGGAAACGCGTGCGCGGTTTGCAACTGCGAGGTCGGAATAATAGGCGCGACAACCGGGTGATTCCGGGCGAGCTCGGGTCGAGCCCGAGGGTTGTTTGTGCTCGCGCCAGGGCCGTTTGCTGTCGCTACAGCGCCCATTATACCGACTTTATCGAATTTTATTCAATCCTAAACACTAATAAATAAATTAAAATTAATAAAGTTTATTTGTATCAACAAATTATAACACATGTACCGATTTTACATTTTATTCTTTATATCAACCTTTATAGAAACCAATGTATTAATATTTTATCGGTTAAACATATCTATCGTACATCGTTCAACTATATAAGTTACGACTTCGAAGTTATTTAGTGACGCAAAGGATCCTGTTTTAAAAAACTACGCATTTTAACAATTAATTTTTCTACAACTATAATTAAAAATTTGATAATCAGTAAAAAAATTACTATAATTACAGTAAAAAAATAAAACATTCTTGTACGTTTTAATCATGTTTAAACTATACACCAAAAACGGCAAAATTATTGATTAATTTTGACAAATTAACAGCAATAGAGAATTACTGACTCAGCCACCAATATTATAGTACAAATTACTATACTATCAGTGTAAGTAACAATATAGTATATGTATGCAAGTATAATGAAAGTTAATAAAACCATAAGATATGTAATTTACTATTAATATATGATATCTAGACATAATAATAATTATAAAATTGACATAGATTTATACACATTGGAAGTATGCATTTCGATCAAATATACGACATATTGATATTGGCAATAATTCAATTTAATAAGAATCTTACCTATATAATTGTACAGAGGTTTTCATGAATACATAAGAAACGATAGACTCTATCGTGAAACTTTGATTCAAATACATAAGTATCAGGATTCGACTAAAATCTGCAAAAATATTCTAAACTTCATATTTTTCGGATAGAAAACGAAAGCACCTTAATGCGTTCTTTTTCATATAATCCGATTAATCCAGAGATGCGGGATTCCTATCCGAAAATACCACATGTGCATGATGAATGTTACATAAGAAACGATAGACTCTATCGTGAAACTTTGATTCAAATACATAAGTATCAGGATTCGACTAAAGTCTGTAAAAATATTCTAAACTTCATATTTTTCGGATAGAAAACGAAAGCACCTCAATGCGGTTTTTTCATATGATCCGATTAATTAAGAGATGCGGGAGTCCTATTCGGAAATACGAGATGTGTATGGTAAATCTCACATAAGAAACGATAGACTCTATTGTGAAACTTTGATTCAAATACATAAGTATCAGGATTCGACTAAAATCTGCAAAAATATTCTAAACTTCATATTTTTCGGATAGAAAACGAAAGCACCTTAATGCGTTCTTTTTCATATAATCCGATTAATCCAGAGATGCGGGATTCCTATCCGAAAATACGAGATGTGTATGGTAAATCTCACATAAGAAACGATAGACTCTATCGTGAAACTTTGATTCAAATACATAAGTATCAGGATTCGACTAAAATCTGCAAAAATATTCTAAACTTTATATTTTTCGGATAGAAAACGAAAGCACCTTAATGCGTTCTTTTTCATATAATCCGTGTAGAGAGAGAATTTTGTTAGAGAGCGCTTGTGTGGCTTGTGAGAGAAAATTCTTATTTTTTGAGTAGATGGCAGGCCTGTCTCCTGTGTGGTATGATCGTGAGCGTGCAGATTTCGCAGAGTTCGTTGAGATGTGCTGGCGACACGTACGTTCTTGAGAAATCCGAATAAAGATAAAAATCCTTACATATCCGTGCATTATTTATGCATCTTAATCAGTTCATATTTTGAACATCTGGCGACCGTGACAGGATTCTGGCGTAAATAATCTCGTGTGATCATGGATAACTGCAAGAAGTTGAGGAAAACCGCGCGTGCGGCATTCACAAGGACATACAACTGGCTCTCAACGAATATAAGTAGAGACGCAACAATCGAAGATATACAAGCACAGTTTGCGTTGTTAAAAGATAAAGCCAGTGAAATGGAGGATCTCAACGATAAGTTGCAACAGTTACTACTCGAGCGAGAAGAAACGACGGATCAGGAACTCGAAGAAGAATCCGCGGCATGCGATGAATATCGTCTCAAGTATTATCGCATCAAGACACAAGTTAAGAATCTGATGCAACCGATTCCCCCAATTGCAAATGGCGGCGGGGCTGCTCAACCAAAAGGAACAGACGTGACAGCGAACAAGCCATTCATGATAAACGATTCAAGCTACCGAAGATCGAGTTACAGAAATTCAGCGGAGAGTTACGCGAGTGGCTGAAATTTTGGAGTCTCTTTAAGAATATCCACGAGGATCAACAGATTTCCAAGGAGGATAAATTCCAATATTTAGTTCAGGCTATGGTAAAGGATTCTAGAGCTAGTGAACTCGTGAATAGTTATCCGCCGATCGCGGAAAATTATGACAAAGTGATAGACAGTTTAAAATCAAGTTTCGGTAAAAACGATTTATTAATTGAGCTATACGTGCGCGAGCTGCTCAAGTTGGTGTTGAACAACACCACTAAGTCGGGACCCTTGTAACCATCCGTCGGTAACCTCTTCGAATAAGCTCGAAACGCAGTTGAGAGCGCTCAAGTCGCTTGGTGTCACTACTGAAGTGTGTGTGGGCATGTTGTATCCTCTAGTGGAATCTTCGCTGCCGGAGGAGACATTGAGAGTTTGGCAGCGATCACCGGCGTCGTCTGGCGCTACCGTCGCAAAGGATAGGCTCACCAACCTCATGTCATTCTTGGCGGAAGAGGTTCAGGCAGAACAAAGAATTGAAATGGTTGTTAGTGGTTTCGGCATCGCCTCAGAGACAAAGGTGAAGGACAGGAATAAGAGAGCAAAACAGGAAGCGTCGGAAACACCAACGGCGGCAGGACTTTTAACAGTAAATGAAACGATTGACTCTAAATGCATTTTTTGACAAACGGCATAACTGTGTGAATTGTGAAAAGGCTAAGAAACTATCTCTGGCAGAGAGGCAGGAGATTGTTAAAGAAAAGAGAGCCTGCTTTTGTTGTGCCAAAATCGGACATAACCTCAAGAGTTGTCGTTATAGGGGTAAGTGTGCATGGTGTGGTCACAGACATATTTTGTTGTTGTGTCGTAGTGTGGCCTCTAATACGTCGAGCTCCGAAAGTAAAGCGAAGACGGACACTCAAGAAAAGGACGTCGTGGAGAATCTGTCCAATCTGTCATCGGGCCCGGAAGTTTTTATGCAGACATTTATGGTTAAAGTATACAACGACAATCAGGAACAGTTAATTCGAGCGGTCATTGACTCTGGGTCACATCATTCGTATATCTCAGCTGATGTGGCTGCGAAAATGCAATTCAAGGAAACAGGTAATCGCACGATGATTCATTCGCTGTTTGGAGGCGTAAGTACTCAACCTCTGGATCACAAACGCTACCTCGTTTGTTTACGTAGTCTTGACGGTGGCTACGCGTGCAATTTCAACGCATTTGAGCAGAATAAAATATGTGTCAATATTCCCAGGGTGACCGGAGGTTCTTGGATCAAGGAGCTAAGTAGAAAATCCATTAATCTCACAGATGCTAACCACGATGAAGTACCGATTTCTCTCTTGATAGGAGCCGATGTTGCTGGCAAGCTTCTAACCGGTCGAATAATTCAACTTGATAATGGAGTAACTGCTGTTGATACCAAGTTTGGATGGACAATAATGGGCAAAAATCCATCGCACGTTTGTCAGCGCAACGACGGTGTGGCGATCGCTTTTTCTATGTATGTGGACGAGGCGAAGATCGAAGACCTGTGGAACTTAAACGTTTTGGGAATACAAGATCCCATCCAAAAATCTACAAAGGAACAGCATCAAGCAAACGTCCTAAAAGGTTTTCGACACTCTACAATCATAAACGAGCAAGGACGTTATGAGGTATGTTTGCCCTGGAAGGAGAACCACCCAACTCTACCGATGAATCGTGCCACGGCTGAGCGGAGGTTAGAAAGTACAATCAAAAAGCTAAAACAAGATGGTCTCTACCAAGCCTACGACGACGTCTTTCAGGATTGGTTAAACGATGGTATAATAGAAGAACTTTTTAGCAATGAAGCAAAGGATTATGGACATTACCTGCCACACAGGCACGTAGTTAAGGAAAAGAGCACGACTCGGATTCGTTCGGTTTTCGATGCATCGTCAAGAGAAAGAGGAGGTCCCTCGTTGAATCAGTGCTTAGAGACGGGACCAAACTTTATCGAATTGATACCCAAGTTGTTGCTGCGATTCAGGCTGCAGAAATTTGGAGCGATAGCAGATATACGAAAAGCATTTTTCCAGATTTGCGTCTCGAAACAAGATCGAAACGTTATGAGATTTTTGTGGAAAAGACAGCCTGAAGACACGGAATTTGTGGTCTATCGACACTGTTGTGTCGTTTTTGGAGTATCAAGCAGCCCATTTTTGCTGGGAGCAACCATCGATCTTCATCTGGAGAACATTGCTCGAGACTTGTCCGAGGAGGAGATCAACTTAATACGTGATCTTGAAAAATCCTTCTACGTTGACAACAGTGTAATGAGTCTCCCAACGGTCGACGAGGTAAAAGATTTCAAGCAGAAGGCGACTCTATACATGAGTAAAGGAGGATTTTACTTTCGAGGGTGGGAGTATTCCGGCGATATGAATCCCTCGAGAGAAACTCCAGTTTTAGGCCTTGTCTGGGACAAAGGTGAGGACACATTAAAGATTTCCGGCCAATGTTTGCAGCCGAAAATCCCCGAGGTAGTCACAAAAAGGAAGATTTTGGCAGCCACACAGAAGGTATTCGACCCGATTGGCATTGTTTGCCCGGTGCTGTTGTGCCCAAAGCTGATTCTGCAGGCATTATGGACTAAGAAGACTAATTGGGACGAGACGGTCGACGAGGAGACGGGCGCAGCATTTGTCAAGTGGCTTCGAGACTTAGAGCTTCTTCGTGAAGTTAGAATTCCGCGATGGGCTTTTGGAGGAACTAATGATTTTTTGTCACTCCATTTGTTTGTAGATGCCAGTCAAGCCGCCTATGCCGCAGTAATTTTCGTAAGAGTTGTCTGCAGCCAGGGGATTAAAGTCCACCTAGTTCAGGCCAAATCTAGACTTGCACCCCTAGGAAAGCCAACGATCCCACGCCTGGAACTGATGGGTGCTGTTATTGGAGCTCGATTGCTGTGTAGCACCATCAAGTATTTGAATCGTCCTGAGGTCAAGGTCTACTGTTGGACTGATTCTTCTACGGTGATTGCATGGATCAAGAGAGAGAGAGTCAATGGGCGACCTTTGTCTGGCGACGAGTACAAGAAATTAGGCAATTAACAGAACCTGATGATTGGCGTCATGTCCCTGGAGATTTAAACCCTGCTGATCTTCCGTCCAGAGGATGTTCTGCCAGGGAACTAATCAAGACTAAATGGTGGCTAGGGCCGCAATGGCTATCGCGCCCTGAAGAAGAGTGGCCCCTATCCGACGTTAATATAGATGAAGATGCTGTTTGAAGCGAGATGAAGAAAGGAACGGTGAGATCAAAGGTTGTACAAATCTCGTCCGTGCTAGTCACCAATGCAACGGGGCATGAGTCTAAGGCAAGTGGATAAATGATGATTCCGGATGCTTCTTATGAGAGAATTCTACGACGACTCGCCTGGATAATGAGGTTTGTTGCAAATTGTCGACTAGAGGCTTCGAAACGAGTAAAGTCCTATTTAAGAGTAAAAGAAGTTACAGCTGCGGAATTAAAATTGACACGCATGGTTCAACGTGAAAATTTCTTTGGCTTCAAGGATAAACTCGATAAACACATATCTAGACAAAGAAGGAATAATTCGACCGAAAAGCCCGGTCGCGAATCGGGACGATACCATGGATTTCAGACACCCGATCTTGTTAGATTCACGACATTCCTTGGTAAACAAACTCATTGAGTACACGCACTTGAGATTAAACCATGCACCAGCAAGTATTATGATTAACGCTCTACGAGAGAGATTCTGGATACTGGGATGTAGAAGAGGCGTTAACGCTGTTATATACAATTGTGTTTCCTGTCGCAGATTTAATGCTAAAAGAGTTGAAGCATTGTCCCCGGCTCTTCCTGAAAAACGAGTTAGAGATGCAGCCGTCTTCGAGATCACTGGAATGGATTACGCAGGCCCTTTGTTTCTCCGAGACAAAACCAAGGCGTGGGTTTGTCTTTTCACTTGTGCCAATTATAGAGCGGTCCATTTTGAATTGGTGTCTTCTCTGACCACGGAGAATTTCCTGGAAGCGTTCCGGCGATTCGCGTCGAGGAGAGGTCTGCCTTCCTACGTTTACACGGATAACGGTACCAATTTTGTTGGAGCCAACAACCTTTTGCAGAACATCAACTGGAGAAAGGTGGAAAGGAATGGCGTCGTTGAGCAAATTCAATGGCAATTCAACCCCCCCTCTGCTGCCTGGTAGGGAGGATGATGGGAGAGAATGGTACGCTCAATGAAGGATATGCTCCGAAAGGTCCTTGGGAGAGCTGCCTTGAATTTTGAGGAGGTTACTACTGTACTTTGCGACTGTGAAGCTGTTATAAATTGTCGGCCCTTAACTTACCTGGCTGAAGATACCTGTCAGCTCGTGCCGTTATCGCCTTCATTATTTCTTCACGAGTTGAAAAATGACCGATTACCTGACGTCGATATAGCGATTACCACTCAGGAAATTATTGCAAGACTTCGCTACATTCAGGGACTACGCGAGGCTCTGAGAAGGCGTTTCAGAATTGAGTATCTTGGTCAGCTGAAACAGTGTCCTTCGACGCGATCTACTACACGCTCTCTCAAGGTGGGAGATGTCGTCCTCATCGGCAACGACCTGCAGAAACGTCTGGACTGGCCCTTGGCCAGTGTAATTGAACTTATTCCTGGAATTGATGGAGAGACGAGAGTTGTTCGTTTAAAAACAGCCACGGGAGAACTTATACGTTCTGTACAACGAGTATTTCCCTTGGAAATACACTCTGAGGAAGAATCTTCAGATGAGCTGAGAGCTTGTCATCAATCGAAGAAGAAACCATCAGAGAAAGCAGAGACTGTTCCCGCTAGTGAAACTTGCGAAGTGCGAAAGGACGCTGACGTTGAGAAGCCCGAAACGCGTACACGTTACGGAAGGCTTGTGAAGCCTCCCTGTAGATTTTAGTTTTAAAAATTCCTTAGCGAAAAAGTATATACAAGGTATATAGAATTTATGTATGCGTATACAGAGTTTCTGTACCCGTATATTGAATATGTGTATCCTATTCCATGGCCTGTGTATCTGGATATTCACTACCAATATATTCCTTTAAGTATACAGAGACCCGAATTGTCAGTATATTCGATTTGTATATCCGGACATCTTTATGTACAGAGTTCAACATCCAAAGTTGTTTATACACCTCCCAGTATATTCGCTTGTATATCCGGACATCTTTATACAGAGTTCAATATCTAAAATGGTCTGGGAGTTGTTTATACCCTCCTAGTATATATGAATAATAGCGAGTATGGAGAGACCAACATCATATTATTCTTTAAAAATTGGTGTACGCTGAATTTGGTGTAGTCATTATACATATTTGCAATGTAGGTTTTTGTGAAACCTATCAAAATTGTTCATATTTATTTATCATTTTAATTAAAAAATCTTTTCCATGGAACAACATTAAGTATTTCACAATACATATTTGCATTTTGTGTTCTTTTTAGCACAGTTACCCATCTGCTCGCCATTTCTTACTAAAAGTCATTTTTGTGTCTCATCAGCTTCAAATACTTTGAAACAAAGTGTCGCACATACTAATAGATGTATGTCAAATTTAGAACTACTGGACCCGATGTATAAATTGAATATGATCACAATTATTAGCTTTTTGATCTTACCATGTGTTATTGTTAGTGATTTTACCTTAAATTTTTAATTGTACATGAAATCGAATATGCGAATAAAAACTCAATATGCGTAGGCAGATAAGTGAATATCCAGCATATACACGTTCTGGGGCTTATTGCATAATGATTTACAAGTTAATAATATTAGTGAAAAACAAAGCTTTTTCACTAATACTATTAATTTGTAAATAATTGTGCAATAGGCCCCTGGAAACGCTTAAATTTTCACCTTATGTCTAGGCAGCGCCTTTAGGCGTTCTATTATTTTTAACGTTATTATATTAATATTATATTATATATATTGTGTTGAATATATCACAAATCTTACATTAATATATAAATATTATTATTATATATTAATTAATATTAATTAATTAATTAATATCAATTAATATTATAGTCCTTTTGTATATCAATTGTTGTTGCATTGTTTTTAATACTTGCCGGTTGATATATCATTACAAGATTTTTGAACACTATAAAGACGTGTTATATACGAGTATAAGCAAGAAGGAAGTATCAGAGCCAGAGGATCATCGCTAGCCCATTCGAAATAAAAAGTTAAGCAACGTCAGGCACGGTTACTACTTGGATGGGTGACCGCTCTAGAGAAAATGGATACTCAATAAGTGTACAGAATTTTTTGTATATTCAGTCTGTATAGTATTTTGGCTTTATCCGTATATAGAGATTCAATATTATTCTGTGTATGCGGAATACACACGACTGAATATACCTATATTGAATCTCTGTATACGGATAAAGCCAAAATACTACATAGACTGAATATGCAAGATACACAAATTTCTCTATACTTTTCAATATACTTTTTCGCTAGGGAATTGTCACGTGTTAATGTTCTTTTGAGCTTATTTCTTTTGAAATAAAAGATAAACTTTTTATTTCTTTTGTTTTGAGTCGTTAAAATATCCCTGTGTGTGTTGAGTTGTTGGGACTGTCAACAACTCAAGGTGGGAGAAAATGTAGAGAGAGAATTTTGTTAGAGAGCGCTTGTGTGGCTTGTGAGAGAAAATTCTTATTTTTTAAGTAGATGGCAGGCCTGTCTCCTGTGTGGTATGATCGTGAGCGTGCAGAATTCGCAGAGTTCGTTGAGAGGTGCTGGCGACACGTACGTTCTTGAGAAATCCGAATAAAGATAAAAATCCTTACATATCCGTGCCTTATTTATGCATCTTAATCAGTTCATATTTTGAACAATCCGATTAATTCAGAGATGCGGGAGTCCTATTTGGAAATACGAGATGTGTATGGTAAATCTCACATAAGAAACGATAGACTCTATTGTGAAACTTTGATTCAAATACATAAGTATCAGAATTTGACTAAAATCTGTAAAAATATTCTAAACTTCATATTTTTCGGATAGAAAACGAAAGCACCTTAATGCTTTCTTTTTCATATAATCCGATTAATTTAGAGATGCGGGATTCCTATCCGAAAATACGAGATGTGTATGGTAAATCTCACATAAGAAACGATAGACTCTATCATGAAACTTTGATTCAAATACATAAGTATCAGGATTCGACTAAAATCTGCAAAAATATTCTAAACTGCATATTTTTCGGATAGAAAACGAAAGCACCTTAATGCGTTCCTTTTCATATAATCCGATTAATCCAGAGATGCGGGATTCCTATCCGAAAATACGAGATGTGTATGGTAAATCTCACATAAGAAACGATAGACTCTATCGTGAAACTTTGATTCAAATACATAAGTATCAGGGTTCGACTAAAATCTGCAAAAATATTCTAAACTTTATATTTTTCGGATAGAAAACGAAAGCACCTTAATGCGTTCTTTTTCATATAATCCGATTAATTCAGAGATGCGGGAGTCCTTTTCGGAAATACGAGATGTGTATGGTAAATCTCACATAAGAAACGATAGACTGTATCGTGAAACTTTGATTCAAATACAGGATTCGACTAAAGTCTGTAAAAATATTCTGAACTTCATATTTTTCGGATAGAAAACGAAAGCACTTCAATACATTCTTTTTCATATGAGCCGATTAATTAAGAGAAGTGGGATTCCTATCCGAAAGTACGCCATGTGCATGATGAATCTCACATTAGAAACGATAGACTTTAATATTTGACATAACTATGATAGAATTTTATAAATAATCTTTAGATAATTCCGTTTAAAATTAATCTTTGTAGTTTTTACATGAAAAGTGATAGCTCATTTATACATAATACTGCAAACTATCCGATTATTATACAAGTGTGTGATTCATATCTGGACACATAAAATGAGAATTATGTAAGTCACACAAGAAATGATAAACTCTTCATGAATTTCTGATTTAATGTCATAAGTATTAATGTTAAACAGAACTACGATAGACCATTATAAATAATCTTTTGTTAATGTCTTATAAAACAAAATGTCGTTTCTTCCAGATAGATAAGGATAGCTCCTGATAGCACTATGAAACATTTAAAATCATAAGTGTTGGATGTTATTATATAAAACTATTGATTCTCTGTCGTTTTATTCACATTAGAAAAATTTATTATAAGATTACATTTGATATTATAAATATTCTTTCGTTATGAAAACGCCCTTTACATAGGTCATATAGATTATCATACAATTTTTCGATAATCTTTATAATTTTTATTCGTTGTCTATCTGACTTTTTAAGCAGGGGTAACATCCACTAACATATCAAAAGTGCGTGTAGTTGAATCTGCTTTCCCATTTGATGCGTCAACACCTTATGAATTTAAAGAGCAGGGAGAGAGCAATGCAAGGGAAGTGAAAATGGGAATTTAACGATTTCTTTTCTTTTTTTTTCAGGTAACGTTACCGCCACCAACCGATTCTCTTGAATATCCACCAATATTTGTACCCGAAACTTACTCTCTTGCGGATGCATTATTGCTGCGCAAAAATCGGAACAAAAGTAGGCCAATAACATAAGACCAGCTAGTATTAATTAAAATTAATTAAATTATATTAATATAACCTCAAGTGTACGGTTAGTGGGTTATTTATGAAAAACAGTGTATACGGTTTAAGGGTTAATTATGAATAAATTATCTAAGTTAACCATATTTATTACTTTATTTTAATTTAAGACCTCACTTTTACCCCCCTCCCCCTCACTCTCAAGATTGCACGAGGTCCGATATAAGTTAGAGATTAAATTCTCTGATTTAAAACAGGACCGACGCGACGATCGCACCGCTCTCGCTAGGCGTATATCTAGTAACGTTCCATAAGGACATCTATCCACCTGTTGCGCGCCCATTGAAATGAAAATCTTTGAAGTGCAGTAGGTCAAGTTCGCTGCTCTCTAGGTCTCTCTGGTCACAGCAGAGGGAGGCTGTGTCTCGGTCTATCATATCGAATCAATCATATTTTGACTACCTTTTCTCTTCTAATTATAAATAATCTAAAAAATACGTATATTTATTCAGAATTAAGCGGGGAGCACACACTTCTGCATAGCGCATAAACATAAGCATAAGGAAATTGATTGGTCCATATACGTGTGCATAAGGAAATGGACCAATCCAATCCCTGCAATAGGTCAAGTTCGCTGTTCTCTAGGTCTCTCAGTTGCGGCCCATCCACGTACGAGTTTGGTTCGGCTTATACTCCTGTGGCCATCGACAAGGTGGAGTGATCTCGGAGCGGATGAGACATAGGGCTCCGACGTCCGGGACATCCTCGTTTTTGTGTAAACTGTAAATAATGTTTTCATTACATATATAAAAGCTACTTATATTACCACAATTGTTAAGTGATATTTATACGTTAAACTTATCCAATTACACCTTTTTTTAGGTGGCTTGTTTTATGTGTCATCTAAATTGAAATTATCCATGTCATTTATATTTTGAATAAGTAGGGGAGACCGGGGCTAACTCGACACCGGGGCAAACTTGACACTAGGCTTTTTGCCTATTTAAATCTATCGTAGAAACTTGCCTTTCCTATGGTAAATGCGTCTTTATATGCCAGCGTTATCAACGGAATTTGGTGACATTCTGAGTTATGGTGTAACTTCTAGTGTGACATAAGCGTTTTTGATGGTAAAAAGTAATTTTTCTGATCTCTCGAAAATTTCTACTCTTTGATCGAGCTTTACTCTTACGAATCTACCATTAAGTGATTTTGATGGGAAATTTGATGCTCTATACGAATCCGATAATAGTTTTCGCATATTTTCAAAATTTATATGTTTTTAGAGTGACAAAAGTGAAAAACGACGTTTGGGGCAAAGTCAACACCACGCCACCGGGGCAAAGTCGACACTAATCTATTTCGATAAAGCGTTGTAGATAAGTCATTTGCTTTTGGCTTGCAGCAAAATAGTTTGTACATACAATAGAAAAAGACCAGTAATAGATAAGGAAATAATGAAAGAAGGTGTTCTTGCCGTAAAAAGGAAAAAATGAAGGTCAAACATGCTGAAGAAATATTTGGGGTGTCAAGACAAATTGTCGTTTATTATGGCTCATGACAAATTTGCACGCATGGCCGATCGCGAGTATACCTGCATTAAGCGGAGTCTACAATGAGAATTTAAGGCGTAAAAATTAAGCTTTAAGCCTTAAACCGTAAGAAATTGACAAATCACAATCGGGTATTCTTCTCATATTCGATTGTGATTTGTCAATTTCTTACGGCTTAAGGCTTAAAACTTAAATTTTACGCCTTAAATTCTTATTGTAGACTCCGCTTTAATTGTTTTTCAGACATGAGTTCAGAGGAAGATAATTGAAAGTTCAACAATTTTTTTTCTTATTATTTCCAATGATTGTTTTGCTTTATTCCGAATTTTTGTACTTTCTAAATACACGATCAATAACGTATTTTATTTTCAGACAATAAAAAAATAAGTTTCAAATCAAATCGTATCAATTAGACAAAGTGTCGAGTTTGCCCCAGCATTTTTCAATTTGAAAATTTGTTTTCGCGTTACTTTTCCTCTCCTGGGGGCAAAACAAAGCGACGTACAGCAAAACTTCCTTATACAATTTTGTACCTAAAGGAACACTCTTTAAATGTGTACCATTGAATTTGCTTGAAAATTTTAATTAGTTGTTGAAAATTGCCTTTGAAAAAATCGTGTCGAGTTAGCCCCGGTCTCCCCTACTTTATCTTTTTTTATTTTATTTATTAATAATTCATCTTCCTTTTGAGCTTCAATCAATTTTTTAGTATTAATTGCGGTATTCATCAAGGATTTATCTTTCATTTGCATAGAAGTATATTTAGGCGAAGGACATGATCCAAAATCTATACGCTTTATAAGAATTTTCCTCTTGAGTTTTAAAAACTCTTTGACTTTTGACGCAACACTTATTTGCGTAGGACTGGCTTCTATCACATCGTCATCGGAAATTTCACTACTGTTGTAGCACTATTTTCAGTAACAGTTGCATTTGCAGTAGCATTTGCTGTAGAAACATCTTGAATAACAGCACTACGCAATATATTAACTGCCTTATGTTTGTCTACACTTGAGGATATCTTTTCAATATTCTTCATTGGAGAAAATGCAAGTCGAGATTGTTTCAGTCTCTTCCTTTGATATGGTCTATAGGATAACATTGATGGACTTGTTGCCCTTGTTGGCTGATTATTTTCGTCGGTATTTTTGTGCAAAGATTTATTTTCCGTTTCAAAATTAAAATTAAAAGGACCTATACTTATTGTATTTAATTCCAATAATGGGATACTATTGCTTTCTCGCACAATAGAGTTATTCCAGTGTTGTAAAGAATATAGTAGAATTAGAAAAAATTGACAATATAATTAAATAGTTTGCACTCATAGAGGATGTTTTTGTAAAAAAATTTTTTTTTAGTTCCCGCAGCTAATGTGTTTAGAATGTTCAAAAACGTCGAAATATCGCAATTATAAAAAATGTCCGTATGTGTGTATGTGTGTGTGTGTGAGTGAGTGAGTATGTGTTATGTATGTATGTGCCACATTTACTGAAATTTCTATAACTCCAGAACTGATCAACCAAATCTTAACAAATTATATATGAAATAGAAATAGAAAGACTGAAGAATATAATAGAATTAGAAAAATTGTTAATATTTTAAAATCTTAACTTTTAAGGGCTACATCTCAAGTCTCAATAAATGAGACTTTTCACAAATTGATGTTTTTTGACAATTTAGTATTAATTATTTGCAATTTTTTTAGTTGCCGCTGCCAATGTATTCAGAATGTTCTAAAACGTCGAAAAATTGCATTTTCAAAAAATATCCATGTGTGTGTATGTGTGTGTGTGTGTGTGTGTGCGCGCGCACGCGCGCGGATTTGATGTCCGTAGTTGCTCTAACTTCCGCAAATATTGAGATATCGGGTTGTTTTTGAAGTGAAACTTCTTAGGGCACGGGGGGTGATTCGAACCGGAAGCGTCACGGAAGTCCGTCACGGAAGTCGCGTTACGGAAGTCGCGTTACGGAAGTCGCGTTACGGAAGTCGCGTTATGGAAGTCCGTCACGAAGAGTCGAACCATCTACGGGAGTGATTCGATTCGTCGCGTTACGCGTTCGCGTTATGGAAGTCCGTCACGAAAAGTCGAACCTTTTACGGGAGTGATTCGGAGCGTCGCGTTACGTGTTCGCGTTATGGAAGTCCGTCACGAAAAGTCGAACCTTCTACGGGAGTGATTCGGAGCGTCGCGTTACGCGTTCGCGTTATGGAAGTCCGTCACGAAAAGTCGAACCTTCTACGGGAGTGATTCGGAGCGTCGCGTTACGCGTTTGCGTTATGGAAGTCCGTCACGAAAAGTCGAAACTTATACGGAAGTGATTCGAAGCGTCGCGTTACGTGTTCGCGTTATGGAAATCCGTCACGAAAAGTCAAAACTTATACGGGAGTGATCCGGAGCGTCGCGTTACGCGTTCGCGTTATGAAAGTCCGTCGCGAAAAGTCAAAAACTTTCATGGGCGTGATTCGGCGCGGGAGCGTTACGTTAATTCACAAGTTAAATTTTACTTATAAATTACAGGCGATGCAATTCACAAATAAATAAAAATTGATTTGTGAATTACACAGGCTTTAATTCACAAATCAATTTTTCACAAATCAATTTTTATACAGTGAATATATACACCGTTGACCAAAATATCGGTGTTCTATCTTATGATTGTTTATTTATACGTGTTATTGCGATAAATATTACTACATGCCTCAGTGGTCGAATTGGCACAACGCCTGCACAGAAAGCGGGAAGTTCCAGGTTCGAACCCTGGCTGGGGTAATATTTTTCACAATAAAAATTAAATTATTGAAAATTAAGATGCTTAAAATAAGCGTTGAGATAAAAGGACCAAAATCTTAGTTAAAATGTCCTGACGATTATGACCGTCAGGGACGATTGCCAGTTACGTCGAAGAAATTTAATATGGTAAAAAAAATATACGTGTGGCCTCCACGCGCGGCAGAAGTGAAACTTCTTAGCTGTGAGGAATAGGATAGTATCTCGTTTATAGTATCTGAATTAATGCCTATGTAATTCAGAAATCAAATTTTAATTATAAATTAAAGCGGATGCAATTCACAAATAAAAATTGATTCGTGTATTGAAACCTGTATAACTCACAAATCAAATTTTAATTATAAAAGTAAAGTTTCAGGTTATGAGAAAAATTTGTCTATATATAATTATATGTAGGGGAGACCGGGGCTAACTCGACACCGGGGCAAACTTGTCACTAGGATTTTTGCCTATTTAAATCTATCGTAGAAACTTGCCTTTCCTATGGTAAATGCGTCTTTATATACCAGCGTTGTCAACGGAATTTGGTGACATTCTGAGTTATGGTGTAACTTCTAGTGCGACATAAGCGTTTTCGATGTTAAAAAGTAATTTTTCTGATCTCTCGAAAATTTCTACTCTTTGATCGAGCTTTACTCTTATAAATCTACCATTAAGTGATTTTGATGGAAAATTCGATGCTCTATACGAATCCGATAATAGTTTTTGCATATTTTCAAAATTTATATGTTTTTGGAGTGACAAAAGTGAAAAACGACGTTTGGGGCAAAGTCGACACCACGCCACCGGGGCAAAGTCGACACTAATCTATTTCGATAAAGCGTTGTAAATAAGTCATTTGCTTTTAGCTTGCAGCAAAATAGTTTGTACATACAATAGAAAAAGACCAGTGATAGATAAGGAAATAATGAAAAAAGCTGTACTTGCCGTAAAAAGGAAAAAATAAAGATCAAACATGCTGCAGAAATATTCGGGGTGTCAAGACAAATTGTCGTTTATCATGGCTCATGACAACATTGCACGCATGGCCGATCGCGAGTTTACCTGCATTCAGCGGAATCTACAATGAGAATTTAAGGCATAAAATTTAAGCTTTAAGCCTTAAACCGTAAGAAATTGACAAATCACAGTCGGGTATTCTTCTCATTTCGACTGTGGTTTGTCAATTTCTTACGGCTTAAGGCTTAAAACTTAAATTTTACGCCTTAAATTTTCATTGTAGACTCCGCTTTAATTGTTTTTCAGACATGAGTTCAGAGGAAGATAATTGAAAGTTCAACAATTTTTTTTCTCATTATTTCCAATGATTGTTTTGCTTTATTCCGAATTTTTGTACTTTCTAAATACACGATAAACAACGTATTTTATTTTTAGACAATAAAAAAATAAGTTTTAGATCAAATTGTATTGATTAGACAAAGTGTCGAGTTTGCCCCGGCATTTTTCAATTTGAAAATTTGTCTTCGCGTCACTTTTCCTCTCCTGGGGGCAAAACAAAGCGACGTACAGCAAAACTTCCTTATACAATTTTGTACCTAAAGGAACACTCTTTAAATGTGTACCATTGAATTTGCTTGAAAATTTTAATTAGTTGTTGAAAATTGCCTTTGAAAAAATCGTGTCGAGTTAGCCCCAGTCTCCCCTATATAAATGTAACAGTTGGCAACAGTTGGCCCATACATAATTATATATGGGAAAATTTTTCTCATAACCTAAAACTTCACTTTTATAATTAAAATTTGATTTGTGAGTTATACAGGTTTCAATACACGAATCAATTTTTATTTGTGAATTGCATCCGCTTTAATTTATAATTAAAATTTGATTTCTGAATTACATAGGCATTAATTCAGATACTATAAACGAGATACTATCCTATTTCTCACAGCTAAGAAGTTTCACTTCTGCCGCGCGTGGAGGCCACACGTATATTTTTTTTTATCAATAAAGTATTATTCAAGGAAGGTCGGCATTGAATTTGGCGATGATCGGTAGTTTCTTTTTTTTATAAAATTTTAAATTTTTTAGAAATGACCGTGGTTGCTCTAACTTCTGCAAATTTTGAAATATTGGGTTATTTCTAATTTTATTACATTTTTCAGTCTTTTCTATCCCTATTTTATATACAATACTTAAGATTTGGTTGATTAGATCCAGTTTTATAAGGCTTCTATGTAAATACGGATTCTTCAAAATTTTAAATGTTACTCTAATTTCCACAAATTTTGAGATATCAAGCTATTTTTATTTTTTTTATATTCTTAATTTTTTCTATTGAAGAAATGCGTTCGAGAAATTTAGAAGCGATTAATCGTTAATTTACCAAATTTTACAGTTAAAAATTCATGAAAGCATGGGATTAATGATATGCAGCCAATCGCAGCTGAGAATTTAGCTGTGGAAAGTATTGCTACAGAATAGAAGAAACATTCACTTTATATCTTTTTTTAGGAGATAAAATATTTCTACCATAGAAATAAAAAATTTAATTATAATTTGATAATAAAATTATCATCAGTGATTATAATTGCTCACTTTTTCTTACCGAGTTGTGAAAATATAAATAGCATTTTAACGTTTCTATTTCTCTACCATATACCACACGTGCGTACATATAGAAATTTAAAAATACGAGCTCCATGTTAAACGTTTGTATCTCAAGAATTAATCAACCAAATCTTAAAGAATTATATATTAAATAAGGGTAGAAAAGACTGAAGAATATAATAAAATTAGAAGTAGCCCAATACTTCAAAATTTGCAAAAGTTAGAGCAACCTTCCTCAAATAATACTCTCTCTAAAAAGAATACATCCCGCTATCTCGTTTGTAAAAGAGCAACCAAGGACATTTCTAGTCAAATTGAATACTATCCATTCTTTATTAATACTTTATTTATTAAAATATATGCATCGGGTTCTAAAGTTTAATGGGATGACATCCAGAAAAGAATAAATAATTATTACGTTATATGACCTATCGTGCGAAACAAGTTGTGCTTTTGTTTAATCGATTTAAACTATGATTTGGGAGTTTTAAAGAATTCTAATTTTATTAAGAGTTTGAAGCAATCAAATTTTCAGGAAAGTACTAGTTTTTTATAAAACCATAATTAAAATTTTCAAAAATCTTACTTAAAAGAAAACGTCGGTTAAAATTGCCAAGAACTTGTCATAGTTTTTAAGTGTGCAAGTAGAAAATTGCACATTGCTTCCTCATAGTTTTAAAGTGTGCAAGTAGAAACTTGCAAATTGCTTCCTCATAGTTTCTAAATGTGCAAGTAGAAACTTGAACATTGCTTTCTCATAGTTTCTAAGTGTGCAAGTAGAAACTTGCACATTGCTTTGTCATAGTTATTAAGTGAGCAAGTAGAAACTTGCACATTGCTTTGTCATAGTTTTTAAGTGAGCAAGTAGAAGTTTGCACATTGCTTTGTCATAGTTTTTATGTATGCAAATTGTAAATTTGCACTTCGCTTAATTAACATTTTATTCCGCTCATAAAGCTTCCTCTATGAGGAAGCCAAATTTTTTTATTGATACAATTATTGGTGGATATTTATTAATTTGGCTTCCTCATAGAGGAAGCTTTATGAGCGGAATAAAATGTTAATTAAGCGAAGTGCAAATTTATAATTTGCATACATAAAAACTATGACAAAGCAATGTGCAAACTTCTACTTGCTCACTTACAAACTATAAGAAAGCAATGTGCAAGTTTCTACTTGCTCACTTAAAAACTATGACAAAGCAATGTGCAAGTTTCTACTTGCACACTTAGAAACTATGAGAAAGCAATGTTCAAGTTTCTACTTGCACACTTAGAAACTATGAGAAAGCAATGTTCAAGTTTCTACTTGCACATTTAGAAACTATGAGGAAGCAATGTGCAAGTTTTTTGATAAGAAAAATGAATAAAACACACAAAAATATGTATATACCAATTTTCGTAAAATTCGAAGCCCAAGTTTAGACAATATACACAAAATTTGAATTTTTTTTAAGAACTTTGGGAGGGCGTAGCTCGGAGGTGGTGCGTTTCCGGACATATATTTATAGGACAATTTTACCTTCTTTTGACCTGTGGAATATGCCTCTTTTTTATTTACTACCAATTCTGGGACACTGTATAAGATTTAAAAAAAACGATAATTAACGATAATTTTACGTACCCTGATACCGCTCGCTCTTTTAAATTGATAACACTGGCCACGATCTCGAAACACTGCTCGCAGCTCGCAAAAGCTCGCATCTCGCGCGTTTCGCGTTTCAGTGTAGTCAGCGCACAGGAGACACATATATCGCAGCTAAGTTATAGCCATCGTTTCTACGAAAATGTTAAATATTATTGTTTATTTTGTTGCTTTTATAATTATATTTTTATTTTATATTATTTGATAAATTGTTTTTGTTCAAGAAATATTAATCAACGTGAAAGCAGTGATACTGCTGGTGTTCACTCACGTCCCGCAGCGAAAAAAATTGAATTCTATTAATCTAATAATCTGTGACATACCTGAGCCCCACTTATGCCCGCCATTGCATCGCAGCGTCGACGTCGTCATTCGCCGGTGCCGGTGCTTCTATGAATCCAAATGTATAAAGAACATAAATAAATGGCGGACATAAGCCCCACTTATGCCCGCCATTGCATCGCGGCGTCGACGTCGTCATTTGTCGGCGTCGGTGCTTCAATTCCCGAGTGTCTTGGATCGAGTGGTTGTCTCCTCTAGGCCTAGACACCGGCCCTGCTGATTTTGGTCCGCCCTGGGTATTTTATTTCCCCGGTACCCTCTATTTCTAGAGAGCTATCCCCTATCCGCCACCTGGGGAGGCGCCCGATGGAGGATCAGCAACCTCACACGGGAATCTGATAAAAAGGTAAAAATGCTGATGTCAGATAAGGCAAGATAGTTTGTATAAACCTGCCGCTTTTTAGTATTTTAAATATTGTATTTTATACTGTATTATACTTTCTTTAGGAGTAATATTATTACGATGAGTATATGTACATATATATATATTATTGAGTATATATGAGCATATGAGTAACTGTAAAATTTTTAAACGTGTTACATACATTTGTACGAAATTGTTACAAACAGCTAAAAAATTAAAGTTTGTAATAATTTAGAATAAAATAGATATATAATATAATAGGTGAGACCAGGGCTAACTCGACACCGGGACAAACTTGACAATATGCTTTTTGCCAATTTAAGGAGGTTGGGTCAAAAATGATAATGTTACAGATTTTCTTTAAACTTGCAGCAAAACTAATTTAGATATTAATACGTATGTGTGTTAAATTTGGGTTCGATTTACCGTGTAGTTTCCGAGATATAATCGCTTAAAATTGAGCCGTTTTTCACATTGCGCTTGCGCAGACGTAGAAAAAGTAATATTTGGACATGTAATTGTCAGTAGCAAAAAATCTATAATAAGGACTAAAACAAAAATTTGAGCAAAAGTAATTAAACTTTTAAATAAGTGCATGTTTAAACTTCAACGACACAGACCGTACGGTATCAGTATATGATAAATCTAAAAAAATTTGGTTAGGTAGTTAGGTTAGCTCTTTCGTGCGTGGTCATGCTTTCGTGTGCTCTGCGCACACTTCGCAATTCAGAATACTTATATTTCATTTTCTGTAACTTTTATTTTGTCTGTTTTTAATATTCTAAGAGAAGCAATAGTTTTAAAATCTGTTCTTGAATTTAATATAAAAGAATTCATCGTCCTCTTGAACTTTATTGATCAAGTCTAATTTTGACTACCAAGTTGGGAAACAACTACATTAAATCTATCGTAGAAACTTGCCTTTCCTGCGATAAATGGGTCTTTATGTGCCAGCGTTGTCAACGGAATTTGGCATTTTGAGTTATGGTGTAACTTCTAGTGCGACATAAGCGTTTTCGATGGTGAAATGGTATGTTGTGCACCTCGGGAAGAAAGCGACGTTTCTCAGACGAGTGGGAAGTTTGCCGTCCGAGCCGAAGGCGAGGGCGGCAATCACACGAGTCTGAAAAAACTTTCTTCCCATGGTGCACACGATATTTTTCACAACACCTCCCTAGAGAGGGAATGATACTTTCCCTCCCGCTGGCGAGAAATTGGCCACTTTCGTCCCGCTCTACAGGCATGGAAAGTCGAACTATCCGTGGAGGTGTTGTAAAAAGTAATTTTTCTGATCTCTCAAAAATTTCTACTCTTTCATCGAGCTTTACTCTCACGAATCTGCCATTAAGTGATTTTGATAGGAAATTCGATGCTCTATACGAATCCGATAATCGTTTTTGCATATTTTCAAAATTTTTATGTTTTTGGAGTGACAGAAGTGAAAAACGACGTTCGGGGCAAAGTCGACACCACGCCACCGCGCCGCGCCGGGGCAAAGTCAGCACTAATCTATAATTTCGATAAAGCGTTGTAAATAAGTAAAATGATGAATGAAGCTGTACTTGCCGTAAAAAGATCAAACATGCTGTAGAAATATTCGGGGTGTAACGACAAATTGTCGTTTATTATGGCTCATGCATAACAAATTTGCACGCATGGCCGATTGCGAGTTTACCTGCATTAAGCGGTCTACAATGAGAATTTAAGGCGTTAAATTTAAGCTTTAAGCGTAAACCGTAAAAAATTGACAAACCACAGTCGAGTATTCTTTTCATAATCGACTGTGATTTGTCAATTTCTTACGGCTTAAGGCTTAAAACTTAAATTTTACGCCTCAAAATCTCATTGTAGATTCCGCTTTAATTGTTTTTCAGACATGAGTTCAGAGGAAAATAATTAAAAGTTCAACAATATTTTTCTCATTATTTTCAATGATTGTTTTGCTTTATTCCGAATTTTTGTACTTTCTAAATACACGATAAACAACGTATTTCATTTTCAGACAATAAGAAATAAGTTTCAGATCAAATTGTATCGATTAGACAAAGTGTCGAGTTTGCCCAGTGGGGTGTCGAGTTTGCCCCGGCATTTTTCTTTAATTTGAAAATTTGTCTTTGCGTCACTTTTCCTCTCCTGGAGGCAAAACAAAGCGACGTACAGCAAAACTTTTTAAAATAATTTTGTACCTAAAGGAACACTCTTTAAATGTGTACCATTGAATTTGCTCGAAAATTATAATTGGTTGTTGAAAATTGCCTTTGAAAAAATCGTGTCGAGTTAGCCCCGATCTCCCCTAATTATTATATACAATCTTATTACTAATATAATGCTCTTTAAAGCTGAATCAGTGAATAGTCACTGAACGTCAGTCTAAAGTATGCCATTCTAGTGAAATTTTCATAAAACATATTTTATAAAATCTATATATATATATATGTATATATACATAATATACATAACACGAAAGTTAATTATAATATATCAACATGTAGAAAAAATTTCATTAACTTTCCGTTTTAAATATAATATAATTTAATTCTAAATGTATAGAATTTTACATTCCAAATATATGCACAAAACCTTATCCCGTAGATATTTTCTCTTAATTTGAAATACATTTGCATATAAAACAAAAATTTTTAAAATCGTTATAATTACAAAGTAAACATTTAAGTTTGTTCTGGTAAAAGTTTTATCTAAATTGACCGTACAGTTTGAGAGAAATTTTTTTTTTTTCTTCAATAAGAAGAGCAAAAATATGTGACAAATAGACGACGCCAGGTACAACTTTTATTTTATCATTTTAAAAGTATTTAATAACATATAAAATTAACAATGATTATGATTTATGTATAATGACATTAGCGAATTAGATACTGTTGAGGTACAGTTGTTATATTATTATTTTAATCACGTTTTACACAATTTTAAGAACAAACTGTTTATTAACTAGAAAGTAGTGCGACAACCTCCTTAATTGATATCATTATTCTTTATTTAGAAATATTGTCATAATATACCATTTAAAGTGCTTCTTTTGTATTTTAAATAATTTTTGGTTTCTCCTTACATGTCATAGAAATTGTTGAGTAAATCTATACATATACATACCTATTGTTTTCAAATACTAATAAAATTATAAAACAATTAAAAATATGTAATTAATAACATTCACTTTTAACCCTTCAAGGCCACCCTGGGTGGCGCCTACCCAGACCAAAATTCAGGTCCAATATTTTTAAGATAGGCTTTATAATCAGTGTCCCTCCACCCAGGATCCCTAGTTTGAGTCTCTCTCTCTCAAAGATCCGTGCAGTAGAAAGGCTTTAAGCCATGTCAGTTATGTTTGGTAAACATTTGAAAATTATTATGGCTGGTGACCACCAAGATGTGACCTCGGTGTATATTTCTTATCGCAACCAAAAGTTATAAATTTTGTTCATTGGGAGCACATTTCAAGTTCTGCACTATACGTATTTTTGAACAACACCCTGAAGATGTTTCATGAATTTTTACGTACACATTAATTGGAATTATGAGAGAATCCGTCTGGGTGGCGACCACCCAGTTGTGGCCGAGACGTATTAAAAAAAGAGGTGTGGCCTTGGAGGGTTAATTGGGGTGTAAAAATCATCCTAAGTTACCATTTATGCAAGAACAAATCTACTAGTTACCAGGTTAAAAAGGGAATCTTACCTGTAATATCTCTTGAATTCGCTGAAGTTTTTCATCTCGTTGCCACAGCGTTGCGAAAACTCCACCTTTCTTCGCGTCTGGTCCTCCAATAACTATACCTCTTGTATAGCCATATTAGCTTGCTGGGTCGGGGTCCCCGCCGAGGACTCCGGTCGTTGACTCACGCTATCCTGGATTCTGGACGAGCCCGCAATAATGTTGCGCCTATTGATCGTAAAGTGCGCAATGTGTCTCTGCGCATGCTGGATATCCCCTTTCCAAATGAAACTCCTGAAAATCCAGCTACCATCTCATTCTACTATCTCCCACTTTTTTATAGTCTCTTCGATCAATACATTAATAGTAAGAGTATTGATGTCATTTTTATTATAATCTTTTTTAATAAAATCAACAAATGTAAACGTTTAATCAATAAACGACTAATCAATAAAAAATTCTACGTCTTTAGAAAACATTTACAGTACAACATTCTTTTTACTAAAGTGTAGAAATCACCCTAGATATATTAATTATGACCGATAATGTAACAAAATTAATAAAACATAATAAGCGTTTATGTTATAAATTTAAAATAATAATATAAATTTGGTTATAAGTATATACGGGGTGTCCCGCGATAGGATGTACATAGCTTAAGAATGTGTTCTTGACGTTTTTTTAAGTCAAAAAGTTCCAATAAACATGTAGTCTAAGAGAAATTGTTACAAAGTTATTGGCACTTACGTGAGAAAAATAATACTAATTGTGAGTCAAAATTTTTATTATTAAATAAGTACATCAGTTAAAGTTTCACACAAATTAGATATCGCAGTTACATGTCATTACAAGTCGAACACCAGAGATGATTTGCTGAATCGAATAATCCATGCTTCTAATATCATCAAAAACGATCCCGACATTGTTATGAGTTCCGTCACCTCGATTTCACGAAGGGCGAGAATGTACCTAGCTAATCGAGGTCATTTTGAAAATGACATGTAACTGCAACATTTAATTTTTGTGAAACTTTAACTGATGTACTTATTTAATAAAATTTTTGACTCACAATTAGTGTTATTTTTCGCACAGTGCCAATAACTTTGTAACGATTGATCTTAGGCTACATGTTTATTGGAACTTTTCGGCTTAAGAAAACGTCAAGAACACATTCTTAAGCTATGTACATCCTATCGCGGGACACCCTGTATAAAATATGTTTATAATAAATAAATAATATTGTATATAATTATAAAAATTAATATATAATAAAAAAGCAATTTAATAAAAACATGTGTAAATGCTTAGAAGAGATATAACACATAATGAAGTAATTGTTATAAATTTATTTAATACAAAATTTGTTAATATCAAATATAATATTTTTGTATATGTTTATTATGTTTTAATCTAATTAATACATAAAAAATTTTAGGAAAAATCAAGTTATGAAAAATATTTATTTTTATTTAAAAATATTTTATGTAACTTATATTTATATAATATGATTAATAAATAAGTGTCATTAAAACAATTAATTTATAATTAATCTGGACAAGCAAACACATAATAAATGACTTTATACGATCTAAAGCGATAATAGCCTTATTTTCTTTAATTTTCTATAAAATTGATATATTGTATGTACCTATAATATAATTTATTTCTAATAACTATAAATATATTCCTTTTATGAACCTTTGAATATGCAATTCTACTAAAGTCCGCAATATAAAAGCGTTTTATTAATATCATTATTTTTTTACAAATACTGTCATAATGAACCATTTAATGTGCTTCTTTTGTTTTTTAAATATTTTGTGGTTTCTCCTTATTACTTTTCATAGAAATTGTTGATAAATCTATATACATACTGTTTTCAAATACTAGTAAATTATGGACCAATAAAAAATATGCAATATGTAATTAATAACAATGACTTTTAATTGAGGTATATAAAAATCACCCCAGGTGACCATTTATATGAAAGAACAAATCAGCCTGTTACCGAGTTAAAAAGGGACTTATCTTATCTGTAGTATCTCTTGAATTCGCTGAAGTTCTTTATCTCGTTGGTGCAGCATCGCCGGAAACTCCACCTTTCTTCGCGTCTGGTCCTCGCGTAAAGCCTTGTGTCCACGATCCAAGAACTTGGTCCAACATCTCGGACGGAGAAAGAATTAACCAATCGCATTGGTCAATTGGCCGAATTGTTTAAATGCGATTGGTTAATTCTTTCTCCGTCCGAAATCTCGGACCAAGTTCTTGGATTGTGGGCACAAGGCTTAAGGCCGCAGGGGGGAGTGATCCGCGCAGTTCCTTGGGCATAGCGTATCCGCGGTTTCCCGAGCTCAAACACAGCGGACAATCACACACAGATACACCGGGTCATATTGACCTCCGTCGGAAGGTAGAGAGCCTGAGAAATAAGAAGAAGAAGAAGGTCCTCGCGTATCTGATGTACCTCCTGCAACACAGCTTGCAGGACTGGCGTCCCCGCCGAGGGCTCCGGTCTCCGGTCGATGACTCACGGTATCCCGGACGACCCCCCAGAAATGTTGCGTCTATTGATCACTGCGCAATGTGTCTCTACGCATGCTGGATATCCCCTTTCCAAATAAAACTCCTGAAAATCCAGCTATCACCTCATAATTTATCACCTTTTTAGTCTCCTCGATCAATACATTAGTTACAGTATTGATGTCATTTTTATAATATAATCATTTTCAATAATTTCAATAGAATCAACAAATGTAAACGCTTGACCAATCATTAAAAAATTCTACGTCTTTAGAAAACGTTTGTAGTACCTATAACAGATATATTAAAATTTACTAAAGTGCAGAAACCACCCCAGATGACCGATTGTTACAAAAATTAATAAAGTAAATAAGCGTTTATCTATACCGTACAAAATTATCTTTTTCAAAATGGTGAAAAAAGGCGCCATGTGCGTACACGCGTGGTGTATGCATCTTGAAAAAACTTATATCTTTGTACCTCGAAAAAACCCAAGTAGTAATATCTTTATTTCAAAAAAATTAAAACCCAAGTGGTACATAGTCTCGTGTGAAAGATAGAAAAGTGACGCACCATATATATATGTTATTTGTCTAACGACGTGGACGTTTTTTAAATGCAAATTTTCAGGTTCGGACTTTTTCTCGCAAAATCTCTGCTCGTAGGGCACGTAGCGGAAAAATTGGTTCAAGCTATACGATAAGCCTAGTTAGAACTTGATCCGTTCCATAGTTATCGAGATCTCAAAATCTCGAGTACTCGAAACTCGTCGCGTCGCGTAAATAGTCACGGGGCGGTCTCGCTCCGCGCGTACTTGGCGCGAGACACTGAAGCGTTTCTTGATATATGCTTTGTATTTACAATTAAATAATTTCTTAGAAACTTGCACATTGCTTCTTCATAGTTTTTAAGTGTGCAAGTAGAAACTTGCACATAATTGCTTCCTCATAGTTTGTAAGTATGCAAATTAGCTTGCACATTACTTTCTCACAATTTTTAATATGCAAATTATAAATTTGCACATTGCTTATATAATCAACATTTTGTTTAGCTCATAAAACTTTCTCTATGAGGAAGCCTATGTTTTCTTTGATGCATAATTATTAATAGATATTTATTACGAGTAATTTGGCTTCCTCATAGAGGAAGCTTTATGAGCGAAATAAATTGTTGATTAAGCAATGTGCAAATTTATAATTTGCATACTTAAGAATTGTGAGAAAGTAATGTGCAAGTTTCTAATTTGCATACTTAAAAACTATGAGGAAGCAATGGGCAAGTTTCTACAATACCTGGCCGACCTCGATTATTGACGGCAGAAGAAAATAATCTCTTACATCAAAGTATACAGGAAAACGGCTTTCAATCGTCACGGCAGATTGTATCAAATTTGCAATTGAATTTCCATAAGAAAACGGTGCAACGCAGGTTGCGCGATCACGGGTATCACCATCATATTCCCGCCCAAAAAGAAGTATTAACTGCGAATCATAGGGAGCGACGGATAGCTTTCGCGCTGGAACACCTAGGATAGGAAGAAGAATGGATGTGCACTATCTTCTCTGATGAGAAGGTATTTTCGACTGACGAGAATGGTAGGGTGACATTGTGGAGAACGAGAGGCACGAGGTATGCCGAGAAAAATATCCGTTTCCGTGCACGAAGTAGACGCATTACATTAGCGTTTTGGGGGTGTATGACCTCGCGTGGTCCTGGGCCGCTTGTTCGTACAACGCCACACATAGACAGCGAGGAATACATTCGCATATTATCTGATGTGATGATGCCCTACGTTGCGGAGACTTTTCCCGGCATATCTTATGTGAATTTCGTTCAAGACAATTCAGGAGTGCATAGAGCAAGAATTGTCCAGAATTGGTTGGCTAGGCAACCCTACCTTAGAACGTTGAACTGGCCAGCCAAATCCCCTGATTTGAATGTCATTGAAAATCTTTGGGCTGAAATGGTACGAGAGTAGGACCCTCAAGTTCGGCGTGAACGCGAGGTACTTGCGCAATATGTTACTGATAAATGGAAGGGTCTCCGCGCAAGGCCCGCGTTCTTTCAAAATTTAGTAAATTCAATGTCCCAAAGATTGAACAGTGTGATTCAGAAGAATGGAGTGGTAACTCGATTTTGAGTGCCCACCCCTGGTGAACTTTATACTATACTGGACTGTGAACTCCTGTAGAAGAAAAGGGGACAAGCGAGACGGAAGAAACGAGAGACAGGTTGCTTAGGCGCCATTTCTGTCTCTGTCTAGCGTATTTGTTAGACAGAAATGGCACCTGAGCAACCTGTCTTTCTTGTTTCTTCCCTCTCGCTTGTCACCTTTTCTTCTATAAAAGTTTACATTTTCAGTATAGTATAGAATTCCCTGCCTTTTCCCTCCCCATTTTTTGGATGCAAGATGATGTATGTATGAACATTGAATGCTTGCAATATGGACAATTTTTGAGGAATGATTGACAGTTATTCATATTATAATTACCACAGTTATATTACTTTTTAATATATTTGTGTTATACGATAATATGATTAAAAGTGTATATGCGAGTGTGAATGAGGAAATGAAATATGAGAGTGTTGTGGAAGGTGAACAGAGCGAGAGCTATCTGTTGTAACTTGTAACTTACAATCGCGCTTACCCGATGATTCGCTGCCATGTCCGCAAAGCAATCTGCCGTGACATATCGCCCTAGTCGCATTGTATCGTTCGAAACGTCGTGACTCCTCTTGACATGTATATGCAGATATATGAGATCTACACGGCAACGTAGGAGTTCTCTTGGCAAGATACTCTCGATGGTTTGCCATTGCCTTCCGAGTATTAACTGACATATATAGTTTCCTTCTGTAAATCGAGCGAGAGCTTATTAATTAAACTATTATTATTATTATTATATTATTATTTTGTTATTGCTATATATAACTCTATTACTATTATATTACTATTACTATCGTTACCATTGTTACTATTATTAATATTAAACTTTTCCCTTATTTCTCCCAATTACTGCCAATCCGTCTTCCTAGAGTAACGCTACATATGAATCGGCGTGACTTGCATGCACAATTGGACAGCCAAATTGTATAGGCATATATTGAATCTGCAATAAATAAGAAATATAATAAAAGTTAATATTGTATGAAAATGTAAACATTTTTATTTAGCGACAAAATTAACGAAGAAATAAATGCATAAGTAAAAGAAACAACATGAAAATATCATTTACTTTGCCTCTACGTTTGCGAAATTTATATTCAATGAAATATATATAAAATATTCAAATTTGCAATAAATCAAATCGCATAAACAGACAATTGTAAATTAATAAATATGTTGAGTGTTCTATTCCCAGGGGTTAATATGCATACTTGTTCAATGTCTTGCAAAAGAAGCACTCCCATTTCAGTAACTTGCACAATGTATCGGTTAGCACCAAAAGTGCAGGCAAATACTGTATTCCTCTCTATACTAAATCCACTGTGATCTACCTTACCAATCTCTTGACCGGTTTCCAAAATCTGTGAATAAATTATATTACAAATCAAGTATTAATTATCACCTAAGATATATAAAGTAATACTTCAATATTATATTAAAAGTATTATTATATCATAGTTATGTCTTAATTATTCTTAATTGAAATATCAAACAAGCGTGGAATCCTTCTGTTTCTGTCTTGATTTTATCGTTATTTAATGTATTAACGACAATCCACATGTTTTTACAGCCAGGCAATTCAAATGTTGTCACAATCTATTTTTATTAAAAAGATTTGTATTAGAACAACCCAAATTTATAAATTAATATATGGACATCACAAATCATATACAACAAATAATAAATTAAAATAATGTAATTAATAATAATAAATAAATAATAATGAATCATATATGTATAATATACAATAAATTCTACTTATTTTGTGGAAGACCGCCGGCCGACTAATAAATTTTACACTTTGTACATCTTGGTTCGTCTGCTCTTACAGTGTGTCACTGCGCATCGGTGCCCATCCACTTCCAAATAGGATGCGTTCTTCCCAAGCACGCTTTAGGACAGAAAGGTTGTCCGCATTGGTCAGGATGAGTTTTGGAACGCAGATAGAACACTCAACATATTTATTAATTTACAATTGTCTGTTTATGCGATTTGATTTATTGCAAATTTGAATATTTTATATATATTTCATTGAATATAAATTTCGCAAACGTAGAGGCAAAGTAAATGATATTTTCATGTTGTTTCTTTTACTTATGCATTTATTTCTTCGTTAATTTTGTCGCTAAATAAAAATGTTTACATTTTCATACAATATTAACTTTTATTATATTTCTTATTTATTGCAGATTCAATATATGCCTATACAACTTGGCTGTCCAATTGTGCGTGCAAGTCACGCCGATTCATATGTAGCGTTACTCTAGGAAGACGGATTGGCAGTAATTGGGAGAAATAAGGGAAAAGTTTAATATTAATAATAGTAACAATGGTAACGATAGTAATAGTAATATAATAGTAATAGAGTTATATACAGCAATAACAAAATAATAATATAATAATAATAATAATAGTTTAATTAATAAGCTCTCGCTCGATTTACAGAAGGAAACTATATATGTCAGTTAATACTCGGAAGGCAATGGCAAACCATCGAGAGTATCTTGCCAAGAGAACTCCTACGTTGCCGTGTAGATCTCATATATCTGCATATACATGTCAAGAGGAGTCACGACGCTTCGAACGATACAATGCGACTAGGGCGATATGTCACGGCAGATTGCTTTGCGGATATGGCAGCGAATCATCGGGTAAGCGCGATTGTAAGTTACAAGTTACAACAGATAGCTCTCGCTCTGTTCACCTTCCACAACACTCTCATATTTCATTTCCTCATTCACACTCGCATATACACTTTTAATCATATTATCGTATAACACAAATATATTAAAAAGTAATATAACTGTGGTAATTATAATATGAATAACTGTCAATCATTCCTTAAAAATTGTCCATATTGCAAGCATTCAATGTTCATACATACATCATCTTGCATCCAAAGAATGGGGAGGGAAAAGGCAGGGAATTCTATACTATACTGAAAATGTAAACTTTTATAGAAGAAAAGGTGACAAGCGAGAGGGAAGAAACAAGAAAGTCAGGTTGCTCAGGTGCCATTTCTGTCTAACAAATACGCTAGACAGAGACAGAAATGGCGCCTAAGCAACCTGTCTCTCGTTTCTTCCCTCTCGCTTGTCCCCTTTTCTTCTACAGGAGTTCACAGTCCAGTATAGTATAGAGTTCACCGGGGGGTGGGCACTCAATATCGAGTTACCACTCCATTCTTCTGAATCACACTGTTCAATCTTTGGGGCATTGAATTTACTAAATTTTGAAAGAACGCGGGCCTTGCGCGGAGACCCTCCCATTTATCAGTAACATATTGCGCAAGTACCTTGCGTTCACGCCGAACTTGAGGGTCCTACTCTCGTACCATTTCAGCCCAAAGATTTTCAATGACATTCAAATCAGGGGATTTGGCTGGCCAGTTCAACGTTCTAAGGTTGGGTTGCCTAACCAGCCAATTCTGGACAATTCTTGCTCTATGCACTTCTGAATTGTCTTGAACGAAATTCACATAAGATATGCCGGGAAAAGTCTCCGCAACGTAGGGCATCATCACATCAGATGATATGCGAATGTATTCCTCGCTGTCTATGTGTGGCGTTGTACAAACCAGCGGCCCAGGACCACGCGAAGTCATACACCCCCAAAACGCTAATGTAATGCGTCTACTTCGTGCACGGAAACGGATATTTTTCTCGGCATACCTCGTGCCTCTCGTTCTCCACAATGTCACCCTACCATTCTCGTTAGTCGAAAATACCTTCTCATCAGAGAAGATAGTGCACATCCATTCTTCCTCCCATCCTAGGTGTTCCAGCGCGAAAGCTATCCGTTGCTCCCTATGATTCGCAGTTAATACTTCTTTTTGGGCGGGAATATGATGGTGATACCCCTGATCGCGCAACCTGCGTTGCACCGTTTTCTTATGGCAACTCAATTGCAAATTTGATACAATCTGCCGTGACGATTGAAAGCCGTTTTCCTGTATACTTCGATGTAAGAGATTATTTTCTTCTGCCGTCAATAATCGAGGTCGGCCAGGTATTGTAGAAACTTACACATTGCTTCCTCATAGTTTTTAAGTATGCAAATTAGAAACTTGCACATTACTTTCTCACAATTCTTAAGTATGCAAATTATAAATTTGCACTTTGCTTAATCAACAATTTATTTCGCTCATAAAGCTTCCTCTATGAGGAAGCCAAATTACTCGTAATAAATATCTATTAATAATTATGCATCAAAGAAAACATAGGCTTCTTCATAGAGAAAGCTTTATGAGCTAAACAAAATGTTGATTAAGCAATGTGCAAATTTATAATTTGCATATTAAAAATTGTGAGAAAGTAATGTGCAAGCTAATTTGCATACTTACAAACTATGAGGAAGCAATTATGTGCAAGTTTCTACTTGCACACTTAAAAACTATGAAGAAGCAATGTGCAAGTTTCTAAGAAATTATTTAATTGTAAATACAAAGCATATATCAAGAAACGCTTTAGTGTCTCGCGCCAAGTACGCGCGGAGCGAGACCGCCCCGTGACTATTTACGCGACGCGACGAGTTTCGAGTACTCGAGATTTTGAGATCTCGATAACTATGAAACGGATCAAGTTCTAACTAGGCTTATCGTATAGCTTGAACCAATTTTATAGTAAAAGTGATTTTATTTTTCCGCTACGTGCCCTACGAGCGGAGATATTGCGAGCAAAAAGCCGAACCTGAAAATTTACATTTAAAAAACGTCCACGTCGTCAGACAAATAACATATATATATGGTACGTCACTTTCCTATCTTTCACACGAGACTATGTACCACTTGGGTTTTAATTTTTTTGAAATAAAGATATTACTACTTGGGTTTTTTCGAGGTACAAAGATATAAGTTTTTTCAAGATGCATACACCACGCGTATACGCACATGGCGCTTTTTTTCACCTTTTTAAAAAAGATAATTTTGTACGGTATAGTTAAACGCTTATTTACATTATTAATTTTTGTAACATAATCGGTCATCTGGGGTGGTTTCTGCACTTTAGTAAATTTTAATGTATCTGTTATAGGTACTATAAACGTTTTCTAAAGACGTAGAATTTTTTATTGATTGGTCAAGCGTTTACATTTGTTGATTCTATTGAAATTATTGAAAATGATTATATTATAAAAATGACATCAATACTGTAACTAATGTATTGATCGAGGAGACTAAAAAGGTGGTGAATTATGAGGTGATAGCTGGATTTTCAGGAGTTTTATTTGGAAAGGGGATATCCAGCATGCGTAGAGACACATTGCGCAGTGATCAATAGACGCAACATTTCTAGGGGGTCGTCCGGGATACCGTGAGTCATCGACCGAAGACCGGAGCCCTCGGCGGGGACGCCAGTCCTGCAAGCTGTGTTGCAGGAAGTACATCAGTTACGCGAGGACCTTCTTCTTCTTCTTATTTCTCAGGCTCTCTACCTTCCGACGGTGGTCAATATGGCCCGGTGTGTCTGTGTGTGTGTTGTGTAACGTGTATCTGTGTGTGATTGTCCGCGGTGTTTGAGCTCGGGAAACCGCGGGTAAGCTATGCCCAAGGAACTGCGCGGATCACTTCCCCCTGCGGCCTTAAGCCTTGTGTCCACGATCCAAGAACTTGGTCCGAGATGTGTTTGCTTGTCCAGATTTATTATAAATTAATTGTTTTAATGACACTTATTTATTAATCATATTATATAAATATAGGGGAAGGTTGCCTATATTGTACCGGCTCCTAAATTGTACCATCTCTATATTCCATATATCTGAAGGCGCTAAGCCTTCGGATTATATGAAATATAGAGATGGTAAAATTTAGGAGCCGGTACAATATCGGCAACCTTCCCCTAAGTTACATAAAATATTTTTAAATAAAAATAAATATTTTTTATAACTTGATTTTTCCTAAAATTTTTTATGTATTAATTAGATTAAAACATAATAAACATATACAAAAATATTATATTTGTTATTAACAAATTTTGTATTAACTAAATTTATAACAATTACTTCATTATGTGTTATATCTCTTCTAAGCATTTACACATGTTTTTATTAAATTGCTTTTTTATTATATATTAATTTTTATAATTATATACAATATTATTTATTTATTATAAACATATTTTATACAGGGTGTCCCGCGATAAGATGTACATAGCTTAAGAATGTGTTCTTGACGTTTTCTTAAGCCGAAAAGTTCCAATAAACATGTAGCCTAAGGTCAATCGTTACAAAGATATTGGCACTGTGCGAAAAATAACACTAATTGTGAATCAAAAATTTTATTAAATAAGTACATCAGTTAAAGTTTCACAAAAATTAAATGTTGCAGTTACATGTCATTTTCAAAATGACCTCGATTAGCTAGGCACATTTTCGCCCTTCGTGAAATCGAGGTGACGGAACTCATAACAATATCGGGATTGTTTTTGATGATATTGGAAGCATGGATTATTCGATTCAGCAAATCATCTCTGGTGTTCGACTTGTAATGACATGTAACTGCGACATTTAATTTGTATGAAACTTTAACTGATGTACTTATTTAATAATAAAAATTTTGACACAATTAGTGTTATTTTTCGCACATAAGTGCCAATAACTTTGTAACGATTTCTCTTAGACTACATGTTTATTGGAACTTTTTGACTTAAAAAAACGTCAAGAACACATTCTTAAGCTATGTACATCCTATCGCGGGACACCCCGTATATACTTATAACCAAATTTATATTATTATTTTAAATTTATAACATAAACGCTTATTATGCTTTATTAATTTTTGTTACATTATCGGTCATAATTAATATATCTAGGGTGATTTCTACACTTTAGAAAAAAGAATGTTGTACTGTAAATGTTTTCTAAAGACGTAGAATTTTTTATTGATTAGTCGTTTATTGATTAAACGTTTACATTTGTTGATTTTATTAAAAAAGATTATAATGAAAATGACATCAATACTCTTACTATTAATGTATTGATCGAAGAGACTATAAAAAAGTGGGAGATAGTAGAATGAGATGGTAGCTGGATTTTCAGGTGTTTTATTTGGAAAGGGGATATCCAGCATGCGCAGAGACACATTGCGCACTTTACGATGAATAGGCGCAACATTATTGGGGTCTCGTCCAGAATCCGGGATAGCGTGAGTCAACGACCGGAGTCCTCGGCGGGGACCCCGACCCTGCAAGCTAATATGGCTATACAAGAGGTATAGTTATTGGAGGACCAGACGCGAAGAAAGGTGGAGTTTTTCGCGACGCTGTGGCAACGAGATGACAAACTTCAGCGAATTCAAGAGATATTACAGGTAAGATTCCTTTTTTAACCTGGTAACTAGTTGATTTGTTCTTGCATAAATGGTAACCTAGGATGATTTTTACACCCCAATTAACCCTCCGAGGCCACACCTCTTTTTTTAATACGTCTCGGCCACAACTGGGTGGTCGCCACCCATACGGATTCTCTCATAATTCCAATTAATGTGTACGTAAAAATTCATGAAACATCTTCAGGGTGTTGTTCAAAAATACGTATAGTGCAGAACTCGAAATGTGCTTCCAATGAACAAAATTTATAATTTTTGGTTGCGATAAGAAGTATACACCGAGGTCATATCTCGGTGGTCACCAGCCATAATAATTTTCAAATGTTTACCAAACATAACTGACATGGCTTAAAGCCTTTCTAGTGCACGGATCTTTGAGAGAGAGAGAGACTCAAACTAGGGATCCTGGGTGGAAGGACACTGATTATAAAGCCTATCTTAAAAATATTGGGCCTGAATTTTGGTCTGGGTAGCCGCCACCCAGGGTGGCCTTGAAGGATTAAAAGTCAATGTTATTAATTACATATTTTTAATTGTTCTATAATTTTATTAGTATTTGAAAACAATAGGTATGTATATAGATTTACTCAACAATTTCTATGACATGTAAGGAGAAACCAAAAATTATTTAAAATACAAAAGAAGCACTTTAAATGGTATATTATGACAGTATTTCTAAATAAAAAATAATGATATCAATTAAGGAGGTTGTCGCACTACTTTCTAGTTAATAAACAGTTTGTTCTTAAAATTGTGTAAAACGTGATTAAAATAATAATATAACAACATTACCTCAACAGTATCTAATTCGCTAATGTCATTATACATAAATCATAATCATTGTTAATTTTATATGTTATTAAATACTTTTAAAATGATAAAATAAAAGTTGTACCTGGCGTCGTCTATTTGTCACATATTTTTGCTCTTCTAATTGAAGAATATAAATTTCTCTCAAACTGTACGGTCTATTTAGATGAAACTTTTACCAGAACAAACTTAAATGTTTACTTTGTAATTATAACGATTTTTAAAATTTTTGTTTTATATGCAAATGTATTTCAAATTAAGAGAAAATATCTACGGGATAAGGTTTTGTGCATATATTTGAAATGTAAAATTCTATACATTTAGAATTAAATTATATTATATTTAAAACGGAATGGTGAAAGTTAATGAAATTTTTTCTACATGTTGATATATTATAATTAACTTTCGTGTTATGTATATTATGTATATATACATAATATATACAGGGTGTTACTAAAAGAGCGGACACTAACTACATAGCGGTATTCCTTGTCAAAAACTGAGTCGAAAAGTCCTGAACCACTTTTTTCTATAATGCTTAACAAAGCCGTAATCATTGAGTAAAGTTAGTCCAACCAGCGACGTTCTTTAGCCGGGCGAACGTCGGTGAGCCGCGCGCCTGATAGTGTGCGTAAGCGCTTCGCCGCGCATCGCGCGGCGGCACGGCGGCACGGACGCGGCCGGCCGCGGCGGCCGCGCTATGCCTTCGCGCGCGTCGCATGCAATATTCTTACGCATTGTAATAACAGAAATAATTTTTTCTTGCACTAAAAATCACTTTTTACTCTTGTCAGAAGTATCCCCTTGCAGAAAATTTTGATAACGGATAAAACTTTCGCCAAGACATAACTATTATTAACATATGAAAATTAAAACAAATACAAAAAATTATACTGTGTATTTTACAATACAAAATTTTACAATACAAAAATTATTTTCTAAACAATCCGTTTCGTTAGATATCTTACCGTTAACTTAAATTATAAGACAAAGCACTTATTAAATCTTTCTACGAGTTTTGTCCAGTTACTCAGAAGTAATAAATTTTTTGGGAGGAATTTACTGTAATAATTAGATGTTTAAATAATCTCGTACTTAAAGAAAATACATTAAAAATATTAAAAAATAAAAAAACATTTCTTCTTTTATGAGAAAATGATTTATCCTAAGTCATGAATAACGCTGTTCAGATGTACAATCTTTTTGAAACATGAGGTAAATAAGAGTAAAACGCCGAGCGAACAATATTAATTCTTATAGCGAATAATAAATAATAACACGTTTAATAACTTAAGAAAATACAATACAAACGTATCTGTCTTACAATTAGTTTAGACCCTCTTGTGTGTAACATTTTGCAATAATTTTAAATCTAATTGTCAATAACGCATAAATAAAAGTGAACTGTTATTGTATTCGTAAAACATTGGTCAGCGGTAAAGTTGTTAGAAAAGGTAAAGGTTGAATATAAGGTAAATCACTAACTGCTGCCTTTTAAATAAATAATATCACAAAAATTAGCTACAATTCGTATGTTCTTTCATGAAGATGTAAATTTACTTGCCAGACAGTGTTGTATCAATCTCGTGATAATCTACCGTGTCTGGTTTTAGTAATGAAACAATGCTTATTACATGAGTTAAGATCAATGCACGGATTGAAGACTTAGGCTCGAGCGCAAGGTGAAATAAATACATACAAATGTCATAAAGTATCATATAACAAAATAACACTAGTAAATAAAAAAATAAGTAAATAAATAAACTAATAAATAAAAAAATCTTTCTAATGATTATTCTCCTATTGTCGAGAGATTTCCACACAATTGACATCTGTAGTCTGTTTTATTTATTAACTTATTTTATTTATTTACGAGTGTTACTTTGTTATATGATGCTTCATGATATTTCTCTGTACTCATTTCACCTTACGCTTAAGTCTAGGCCTTCAGTCCGTACGCTGACATTAACTCATAAGCATTGTTTTGTTACTGAAACCAGACGGTAGATCATCATGACATTGATATTACACTGTCTGGTAAGTGAATTTTACATCTTTATAAAGAAACATACGAATTGCAGCTAACTTTTCAATTTCATTTTATTTAAAAGGCAGCAGTTATCACGTAATTTACCTTATGTTCAACCTTTTCCAATAACTTTACCGCTGTCCAATGTCTTATGAATACGATAACATTTCACTTTTATTTATGCGTCTAAACTAAGACAGAAACGTTTGTATTTTATTTTGTTTTAAGTTATTAAACGTGTTATTATTTATTATTAATATAAAAATTAATATTGTTCGCTCGGCGGTTTGCTCTTATTTGCCTTAGGTTTCAAAAAGATTGTACATCTGGACAGCGTTATTCATGACTTAGGATAAATCTTCTTTTCATAAGAGAAGAAATTCTTTTATTTTTGAATACTTTAGCTTTTAATAATATTTTTAACGTATTTCCTTTTAAGTACGAGATTATTTAAATATCTAATTGTTACAGTAAATTCCCCTTAAAAAATTTATTACTTCTGAGTAACTGGGCAAACCTCGTAGAAAGATTCAATAAGTGCTTTGTGTTATAATTTAAATTAAGTTAACGCAAAGATATTTAACGAAACGGATTGTTTAGAAAATAATTTTTGTATTGTAAAATTTTGTATTGTAAAATACACAGTATAATTTTTTGTATTTGTTTTAATTTTCATATGTTAATAATAGTTATGTCTTGGCGAAAGTTTTATCCGTTATCAAAATTTTCTGCAAGGGGATACTTTTGACAAGAGTAAAAAGTGATTTTTAGTGCAAGAAAAAATTATTTTTATTATTACAATGCGTAAGAATATTGCATGCGACGCGCGCGAAGGCATAGCGCGGCCGCCGCGGCCGGCCGCGGCCGTGCCGCTGTGCCGCCGCGCGATGCGCGGCGGAGCGCTCACGCACACTATCAGGCGCGCAGCTCACCGACGTTCGCCCGGCTAAAGAACGACGCTGGTTGGACTAACTTTACTCAATGATTACGGCTTTGTTAAGCATTATAGAAAATAGTGGTTTAGGACTTTTCGACTCAGTTTTTGACAAGGAATACCGCTATGTAGTTAGTGTCCGCTCTTTTAGTAACACCCTGTATATATATATATATATATATATATATATATATATATATACATATATATATGTATATATAGATTTTATAAAATATATGTTTTATGAAAATTTCACTAGAATGGCATACTTTAGACTGACGTTCAGTGACTATTCACTGATTCAGCTTTAAAGAGCATTATATTAGTAATAAAATTGTATATAATAATTAGGGGAGATCGGGGCTAACTCGACACGATTTTTTCAAAGGCAATTTTCAACAACTAATTAAAATTTTCGAGCAAATTCAATGGTACACATTTAAAGAATGTTCCTTTAGGTACAAAATTATTTTAAAAAGTTTTGCTGTACGTCGCTTTGTTTTGCCTCCAGGAGAGGAAAAGTGACGCAAAGACAAATTTTCAAATTAAAAAAAAATGCCGGGGCAAACTCGACACTCCCCGGGCAAACTCGACACTTTGTCTAATCGATACAATTTGATCTGAAACATTTCTTATTGTCTGAAAATGAAATACGTTATTTAGAAAGTACAAAAATTCGGAATAAAGCAAAACAATCATTGAAAATAAGAGAAAAGAATTGTTGAACTTTCAATTATTTTCTTCTGAACTCATGCCTGAAAAACAGTTAAAGCGGAATCTACAATGAGATCTTAAGGCGTAAAATTTAAGTTTTAAGCCTTAAGCCGTAAGAAATTGACAAATCACAGTCGATTATGAAGAGAATACTCGACTGTGGTTTGTCAATTTTTTACGGTTTACGCTTAAAGCTTAATTTTAACGCCTTAAATTCTCATTGTAGACCGCTTAATGCAGGTAAACTCGCAATCGGCCATGAGTGTAAATTTGTCATGCATGAGCCATAATAAACGACAATTTGTCGTTACACCCCGAATATTTCTACAGCCTGTTTGATCTTTTTACGGCAAGTACAGCTTCTTTCATCATTTCACTTATTTACAACGCTTTATCGAAATTATAGATTAGTGTCAACTTTGCCCCGGCGCGGCGCGGTGGCGTGGTGTCGACTTTTCCCCGAACGTCGTTTTTAACTTTTGTCACTCCAAAAACATAAAAATTTTGAAAATATGCAAAAACGATTATCGGATTCGTATAGAGCATTGAATTTCCTATCAAAATCACTTAATGGCAGATTCTTAAGAGTAAAGCTCGATGAAAGAGTAGAAATTTTCGAGAGATCAGAAAAATTACTTTTCACAGCACCTCCACGGAAAGTTCGACTTTCCATGCCTGTAGAGCGGGACGAAAGTGGCCAATTTCACGCCAGCGGGAAGGAAAGTATCATTCCCTCTCTAGGGAGGTGTTGTGAAAAATATCGTGTGCACCATGGGAAGAAAGCTTTTTCAGACTCGTATGATTGCCGCCCTCGCCTTCGGCTCGGACGGCAAACTTCACACTCGTCTGAGAAACGTCGCTTTCTTCCCGAGGTGCACAATATACTATTTCACCATCGAAAACACTTATGTCGCACTAGAAGTTATACCATAACTCAAAATGCCAAATTCCGTTGACAACGCTGGCACATAAAGACCCATTTATCGCAGGAAAGGCAAGTTTCTACGATAGATTTAATGTAGTTGTTTCCCAACTTGGTAGTCAAAATTAGACTTGATCAATAAAGTTCAACAGGACGACGAATTCTTTTATATTAAATTCAAGAACAGATTTTAAAACTATTGCTTCTCTTAGAATATTAAAAACAGACAAAATAAAAAAGTTACAGAAAATGAAATATAAGTATTCTGAATTGCGTAGTGTGCGCAGAGCGCACGAAAGCATGACGACGCACGAAAGAGCTAACCTAACTACCTAACCAAATTTTTTTAGATTTATCATACTCTGATACCGTACGGTCTGTGTCGTTGAAGTTTAAACATGCACTTATTTAAAAGTTTCATTACTTTTGCTCAAATTTTTGTTTTAATCCTCATTATAGATTTTTTGCTACTGACAATTACATGTCCAAATATTACTTTTTCTACGTCTGCGCAAGCGTAATTTGAAAAACGGCTCAATTTTAAGCAATCATATCTCGGAAACTACACGGTAAATCGAACCCAAATTTAACACACATACGTATTAATATCTAAATTAGTTTTGCTGCAAGTTTAAAGAAAATCTGTAACTTTATCATTTTTGACCCAACCACCTTAAATTGGCAAAAAGCATAGTGTCAAGTTTGCCCCGGTGTCGAGTTAGCCCTGGTCTCCCCTATTATATTATATATCTATTTTATTCTAAATTATTACAAACTTTAATTTTTTAGCTGTTTGTAACAATTTCGTACAAATGTATGTAACACGTTTAAAAATTTTATAGTTACTCATACACTCATACATACTCAATAATATATATATATGTATATATAGGTACTCATCGTAATAATATTACTCCTAAAAGAAAGTATAATACAGTATAAAATACAATACTTAAAATGCTAAAAAGCGGCAGGTTTATACAAACTATCTTGCCTTATCTGACATCAGCATTTTTACCTTTTTATCAGATTCCCGTGTGAGGTTGCTGATCCTCCATCGGGCGCATCCCCAGGTGGCGGATAGGGGATAGCTCTCTAGAAATAGAGGGTACCGGGGAAATAAAATACCCGGGGCGGACCAAAATCAGCAGGGCCGGTGTCTAGGCCTAGAGGAGACAATCACTCGATCCAAGACACTCGGGAATTGAAGCACCGACGCCGACAAATGACGACGTCGACGCCGCGATGCAATGGCGGGCATAAGTGGGGCTTATGTCCGCCATTTATTTATGTTCTTTATACATTTGGATTCATAGAAGCACCGGCACCGGCGAATGACGACGTTGACGCCGCGATGCAATGGCGGGCATAAGTGGGTCTTATGTCCACCATTTATTTATGTTCTTTATACATTTGGATTCATAGAAGCACCGGCACCGGCGAATGACGACGTCGACGCTGCGATGCAATGGCGGGCATAAGTGGGGCTCAGGTATGTCACAGATTATTAGATTAATAGAATTTAATTTTTTTCGCTGCGGGACATGAGTGAACACCAGCAGTATCACTGCTTTCACGTTGATTAATATTTCTTGGACAAAAACAATTTATCAAATAATATAAAATAAAAAATATAATTATAAAAGCAACAAAATAAACAATAATATTTAACATTTTCGTAGAAACAATGACTATAATTTAGCTGCGATATATGTCTCTCCTGTGCGCTGGCTACACTGAAACGCGAAACGCGCGAGATGCGAGCTTTTGCGAGCTGCGAGCAGTGTTTCAAGATCGTGGCCAGTGTTATCAATCTAAAAGAGCGAGTGGTACCAGGGTACGTAAAATTATCGTTAATTATCGTTATTTTTAAATCTTATACAGTGTCCCAGAATTGGTAGTAAATAAAAAAGAGGCATATTCCACAGGTCAAAAGAAGGTAAAATTGTCCTATAAACATATGTCCGGAAACGCACCTCCTCCGAGCTACGCCCTTCCAAAGTTCTTAAAAAAAATTCGAATTTTGTGTATATTGTCTAAACCTGGGCTTCAAATTTTACAAAAATTGGTATATATATATTTTTGTGTGTTTTATTTATTTTTCTTATCAAAAAACTTGCACATTGCTTCCTCATAGTTTCTGAATGTGCAAGTAGAAACTTGAACATTGCTTTCTCATAGTTTCTAAGTGTGCAAGTAGAAACTTGAACATTGCTTTCTCATAGTTTCTAAGTGTGAAAGTAGAAACTTGCACATTGCTTTGTCATAGTTTCTAAGTGAGCAAGTAGAAACTTGCACATTGCTTTCTTATAGTTTTTAAGTGAGCAAGTAGAAGTTTGCACGTTGCTTTGTCATAGTTTTTAAGTATGCAAATTATAAATTTGCACATTGCTTAATTAACATTTTATTCCGCTCAGAAAGCTTCCTCTATGAGGAAGCCAAATTTTTTTATTGATACAATTATTGGTGGATATTTATTAATTTGGCTTTCTCATAGAGGAAGCTTTATGAGCGTAATAAAATGTTAATTAAGCGAAGTGCAAATATATAATTTGCATACATAAAAACTATGACAAAGCAATGCGCAAGTTTCTACTTGCACACTTAGAAACTATGAGAAAGCAATGTTCAAGTTTCTACTTGCACATTTAGAAACTGTGAGGAAGCAATGTGCAAGTTTCTACTTGCACACTTTAAAACTATGAGGAAGCAATGTGCAATTTTCTACTTGCACACTTAAAAACTATGAGGAGTTCTTGGCAATTTTAACCGACGTTTTCTTTTAAGTAAGATTTTTGAAAATTTTAATTATGGTTTTATGAAAAACTAGTACTTTTCTGAAAATTTGATTGCTTCAAACTCTTAATAAAATTAGAATTCTTTAAAACTCCCAAATCATAATTTAAATCGATTAAACAAAAACACAACCTGTTTCGCACGATAGGTCATATAACGTAATAATTATTTATTCTTTTCTGGGTGTCATCCCATTAGACTTTAAAACCCGGTGCATACATTTTAATAAATAAAGTATTAATAAAGAATGGATAGTATTCAATTTGACTAGAAATGTCAAGAATCTGATTCTCAAGCCTTCATTGAGACTCGTGGTACAGAAACTCATTCTATATAATTTAGTTTTATTCGTGTATTTATATTCCTATACAGGGTAACTGTCATCTTGACGTTAAACAGACGTCAAAAGGACAGTCAAAATTACCATCATGGTATGGGACGTTATGCAATCATATTGCGATCATTTTGCCGTCATTTTTATCACTTATTTTGACATAATACTCCTCATCAATTTGATGTCACTTTGACATCATTTTCACTGGGAATCTACCTATTGGTCTTGCTGTTAATTAATTCAATATCAATATCCTAACGTTCTCCAAGTACACAGTTCTAAAAAACATTTAATAATAATAATGTTAAAAATGTTTTGCAGAAGAAGAAGAAAAACAAAGAAAATGTCAATGCGCATCGCCCAAGTCATCAGCATCAAGTTCTTCAGCATCAAGGATTCCGTTGGATTCCCTTTAAACTATAGGTCGTTCTATGAATTTCATATCCGTTTTTTACTTGAAAATGTGTCGATTCCATGGACTTTTTTTTACAAGAAAACTGTATTAATTTTAATAAAACATGTTTATTTTGTAATGTTATAATTGTTTATAACTCTCAGACCTCTGTCTGTAATTGTTTGTAATTAAATGTTTTATTTTATTGAAAAATGCATATATAAACTTGTAAACTTTGTATTGTTTAAGTACCTTGTATTCCCTTGTTGGATTTAAAAATTTTTAATTTTATAAATGTTATATCCACTAAAAAATACAAATATAAATTTTGTATTTAAATATCTTATATTCCCTTGGTGGATTTAAATAAAAAATTTTAATTTTATAAAATTATCACATACATTCTTTTTCTAATTGACACTATGTAAAGATTTTTCATCAAAGTAGTGCAACAATTATTTTTTGAGACAATATATTCTTTCTTTATAATTGGCGCAATTTACAGATCATTTCTTTTTTTTATAGATAATTACTTGGATTCAATAAAAGGTAACACAATTTTGTGATGTGTCACTTGGGTTGTAATATTTTTTTAAATAAAGATATTACTTGGATTTTTTTGATTACGTATACCACCCGTTACTTAAGTTTTTTCGAGGTAAAGATATTACTTGGATTTTTTTGAGGTACAAATATATTACTTTAATTTTTTCGAGGTTAAAGATATTACTTGAATTTTTTCGAGGTACAAATATATTACTTCAATTTTTTCGAGGTAAAGATATTACTTGGATTTTTTCGAGGTACAAATATATTACTTCGATTTTTTTGAGGTAAAGATATTACTTGGATTTTTTCGAGGTACAAATATATTACCTTCGATTTTTTCGAGGTAAAGATATTACTTGGATTTTTTCGAGGTACAAATATATTACTTCGATTTTTTCGAGGTACACCACGCGTGCTTGGCGTCTTCTTTTTACCTTTTTGTAAAAGGTAATTTTGTACGGATATCATGCCTTTTTGTAATATTATCTTATAAACAGTTTGTACAAGATGTAAAGCTAAAGGTGTTACGGACCACTATATATCTAACAATAAGAAAACATCAATTTAATATTTTGCTTAGTTTTTTAGAAATAATAATCTATAATCCCTTTAGTTTTACATCCTGTATATATTTTGCGACATAAGATATAATGCGACATAAGATATAATCGCAAATGTAGCGTGATTAATGCTAATGCTATAAAGTGGTAAAATCCCACCACCACCCCCTCGCCGTCTTTTATAATTGAAATGTAATCATTGATGTGGTTTCGAGTATTATGTAAAAATGAAATGTGCATCTGTATTTCATAATATTGCTTATATACATTATTTTTTACCAACTTTTTCTAAAAATAATATATAAATATTTTTTGAACCGTTAGGCCATCGTGCTTTTTTAATAATTTTTACATTAGCATCAACTACAACATCATTAAATGCAATCCAAAATCTGTCTGGTCTACACATACTTGTAAAACAACCTTGTTCAATAGATTCACCATGATAAAATATAGCATTCATTACTTTATACTGCTGTTTAGCTATCAATACTGTAGTTGTTGGTATGGCAGTTAAATTAAACGTCTGCGGTATTTTCACTACTTTATTATCTTGTGATGAGAACAAAATTAAATGAATAATAACTATTTCTTTCGTCGACGTTAATTCATTTTTAAATATTATATCATTTCCTGCACACTGTTCGCATGTTTTATCATGTGATTGACACCAATGTGAAAATGTAATCTTTAATAAATCATTAAGATTATAACTTTTCTTTTTCAAATTGTTAATAGAAATTGGAACAACTATATTGTTATTAGTAGTAACTTTTGTATTATCACATGATTTGCACCGAGTGGTACAAGTGACTTGATGCTCTACCAGATTTCTTATATAATCATATTCTGCACAAATAGCAGTAAGAAATTCGAGAGCGTCTCGTTTTTTCGGTCCTTCACCATCACGACTCGTAAAACGCTCTCCTAGCTTTGTCCGTATTTTATCAGCATTCAAATTATCTATATCTAATCGTTGGTCATATTTATGCGCTAGTATACATAATTTATCCGTATCAACTTTAAGAAACACTTTCCTGATAATACTTGACTGAAAGAAACATTGTAGTACTGAATTTGCGTAGCATGAAACTTTATCTTTATTTTGCAAAGCAGGTATCTTCTTTTCCACAATTTTTTGCAAATCAGTACTCTGTCCAGCTTGTTGATCTGACTCTTGAACAAAACTGATTATTTTCGACAATGTCCACGGAATATCTTTTACCTTTCGGAAACGTTTTTTTTGAAATAGTAATCGTTTGTGCTTGTGGCAGAAATTTTTGTTTTAGCCGATTATATTCGATAATAGCTCTTTCACTTGCTGTTACAGATAAAGGATCAAAGTTAATTAAATGCAATCCATCCAGAGATGTTACTCGGGACAGCGCAACATATACCGGACCACAACTAAATACAGAATTACCTATATCCATAATAGCGTTTTGCAAGCTTAATCCTTGGCTTTTATGAACGGTTATGCCATAACTCGGAGTTATGGGAAATTGTTTTTTTATAACATATGCTGTATCGGATACAGCCAATACTTGAAACTTGACACTTCCTCTTTTAATAAAATACTCCAAACCAGACGGTAAAAGAAGTTTAATCTTTTCTACATAACCAGTAGATGTATCCTGCACAACAGAAATAACTGTACCAATTGTACCATTTACGAGGCCCAAACTGGCATCAATATTGCGTCTTATCATAACTTTTGCTCCAATTTTAATTGCAATTTGTTTTGAAAGCCCAGCTGTTGTAGTATTATCGTCCTCATTATTCGTCAACTTCTTTGCTACTTTTTCTCTAACAGATTTATTTCTACATTCCAACGTATCTTCAGCAATTAATAATATTTCTCTTGAAGCAATACGACTTAACATTGCAGTGTTAAGAACATCGCACATATGACGAGTAGGTAGTAAACAAACGGTATCAGACGGCAAATTATCAATAAAATCACACAATTCGTATAATCTTGTTTCGAAAGACTCACCTTTGAAAGATATTTTTCTTTTCTCAAGAATCTCAGAATCAGATTTTGTCAATAAACCAATAGGAACTCTTGAGAGTAATTCACGATAAAATCCGTCTCCTTGCTGGCGCATATTGATCGTCAATTCATCATATTCAAATTCATCCCACAAAATGTTTTTTGTAGTCCCCATACTGCCAATATATTTAGCAAGTCTTTGTTTGATAATGAAACAAAGACAAAGTTTTCACGTACAGGAGGTAATTGAAACAGATCTCCAAATAAAATAATATGCTTTCTACCAAACAAAGCCTCGTCAAAGGTATCAAATATTTCACATAGACGCAAGTTTATATACATCAAAGTTAAATTAGATATCATTGACACTTCATCAATTATAATAAGAATAACATCTTTGAGATCTGCCCTTAAAACTTTCAAAACGTTTGGAGCTAATTGTTTATACTTAGGAGTCTGACCATGTTCAACAGGTAACTGCAGCAATCTATGAACTGTTGAACCATTGATATTAAACGCTGCTATACCAGTAGATGCTGCTACAGCAGTATTCTTGTTGCGATTTTGTTTTATCCAGCATACAATTGTTTTAATTAAGAAACTTTTACCAGTACCTCCCTCTCCACTAACGTATAATCGTAATGATTTATAATTATCCGATGATGTTATGGCGTTGATGACTCTATCAAATATTCTTCTTTGATCTGCGTTCAGCTTTGAAATCATTTCAGATACATCGATTTCCTGATCTAATTTGTCACCAAGATCCTTAAAATCTTGCATCGCTTCACCAGCCTCAATATTTTGAACACCTATTAGATTATCAGGATCGTCTTGAGACTCATGCTGTTTTTCCAACTCATCTAAATGTTGTTGAACTAATTCCTGCGCAGTTTCAAATGCTTTTTGCAATTCCTCTAATTTTTCATGATACTGCAATGCTTTCTCAAGATGTAACTTTCCCTTGTGAAATGATTCTGCATAAATGTCACATCCATCTTTAAGATCTTCTATTTTCCGCCACGGTTTAAACATGAGCAATTATGAAAAGAAATAATTTTCCGGCTGCGTATTGACATTGTATCTATAGTGATCAATAAGATGTCCACGCTGTCGCCGTTTCAGATAATAACCATTCTTCATCTTGTACTGTTCAATATTTTTACCTTTTGGTTTGATTTTCGAAATCTCATACCATTGTGCAAATTCATACAAAGACATGGATTCCAATTCTTCCGGTCTCTGTGGATAATGATCATCTATTATAGATGGACAAAATATATCTGTATAATCTCCGTCAAGAGCTTCAATTTCCTTATAGCCTTTCACTTTTCTGTGTCGTATCTGATTAACATTTAACCATCTAAAAGTCGTATTTCGATCAGTCCCATATAAAGGAATACCTACCAATCCATCAGCACCTTCAAGAGCTCCACATTCCTTATTACTAATGCCTCGCACAGCATATTTCCAAATTTTTCTATGCAATGATTCCTTTTTCTGATTTTTACTATCAAGGATAGCATCATATATTTCACTTTTCGCTGCTTTATTTATGTACTTACAATCAGTACCACATTAATATACAGCACATAATAAACTTGGTCAAAAACTAAGTGCTGGTAGTACTTAGTTAAACCTGATATCAAATCAATTATTATATTTCTTTTTCAAAGATAATGACAATATTATGGAACGCTGAAAGAGCACGACCTATTCATAACGAATTATTTTACAAACAGTATTATTTTTGAGTCATTGTGAATATTACAAATATAACAATTATACACAATGGTGTATAACTTTTTTCAGAAGTGTAGCGAAAATGCTAACATTTGACAGTTATACGTAAGTAAATTTCGACTCATCTGTAAGAAAAAACTATCTCCTGAGGGATGGGAGGAGGGGGGAGTTACAAAACAAAAATAGGTCCATTCCGATGTAGGTACGACTTGTGACCGCATTTTGTAGCATTTTTTAAGAAATAAAACTACGAGTATCATACGTATTCTTTGACATTGATAAACAGTATTATTCTCGGAGGTCATAATAAATATTAAGAATATGATATTATTATTATACACAAAGGTTTAGAATTCTTTTTCCAAGTCTTGAGCAAAAATGGTAACATTTTACAAACTCTTGACACGTAGGTCAATTTAGACTGTAAGACTTGTAAGAATAAACTATCTCCTGAGGGGGGGAGGGAGAGGGAGGTACAAAACGTGAAAAATGGTCTATACCGATAAAGGTATATAACCGCATCAAGGAGTAGTTTGTAAGAAACAAAAGTATTCTTGGAGAGGAAGGAAGGAGAGACATAAAAATGCTTAAAAAGTTGACCAAGGAAATTAACCTTGATATGAAATCAATTATTATATAGATTTTTTAAAGAAAAATACATTATTATGGAAAGCAATGGAGTGACAATGAGAAAGAGCACTGTACTGTATGTTACACATTATTTAACAAATTGTATTATTCTTGACGGCTACTGAGAATATAGCAATATGACATAATTACACACAGATTTATGAATTGTATACCACTGTCCTATTTGTTATTATGTCATTACTATGTTGAAATTAATGTCACGTTGATACATTTGTACATTTCAAAATATTGATGATGTAGCACTTGGAAAAGATATTGAGAGATAAACACGTGACTGCACATCACTAATACATTGTTTCTATATTACATTATGCAAGGAAATTAATGACATACCTCTGAAATGCAAGGAAAAGAATGCAGAGTCTGCGCGTAAGTACTTGGAAGAGAGGATGACTGAAGCTTTGGTGCGGAAATCGGCTATCGGTTGCAGCCGAATGTTTTTCAAACAAGAAGGGTGCAATAAAGTGACTTGTATATGTGGCGTTCAAATGTGTTACATTTGCGACAAACCAGTAAATGATTATAAGCACTTTGAAGGTCAAGGACTAGAACGTTCAAATCAAGGAGTTTTGATAATAAGCAATTTGATATCATTGCGCAAACGAGTCAACATTATCTTACTTGACGTGTTTTTTTTTTAACATAGTTGTCCATTATGGAGTGATGCTCGTCGCATGAATGCAGAGTGTGTAATCAATGTTTGTCAGGAAACTGTGAAGCAGATTAAAGAGAAAAACTCTTAAATCGATATAAATGTTGATGCACTTGTACCAAAGCTACCGCCTAAAAACAGGGGACCTCATGATGATATTCAAAATGCAATGGTACATATACAATTTACATATTCAAATAAATATGCATTTAGTGGTTTAAAATACGAATATTATATGTCTAGAAAATATAAATTTGATTGTAAAACAAAAATTGTTACATATTTGGCGAGGCGCCAAATGCAAATTACAATTTATTTACAGATTTATCACATTAGCTACAATTTGGAAAATGAATAATTCAAAATTGACTACCAAGTATATACACATACGTATAATATTTATGTTGTAAGCCACATTAGTAAATAGGATATTTTAATGGTATATATATCATATTTTAAAAGTTCACGTTCAATCATATTAATCTTTGAAAAGTTGAAGTAAACTTGAGGTGAAAATTTTCAGGTACCCGATAGGAATGTGGGGCAATTTCCATTTGGATGACACATATTTCGTTTTTTCTTTATTTAATACAGTCAATTTTTCACATTTAAGTTACTATTGCATCATTAGTCTGTTTAGGTACACAACATTTTGTCCGTGATGCATATTTCAAACAATTATATTTATTTGTTTTTCTATACTTTTCCTTGTAATGTTTTTTTAAGATGTTTCAATATTTTACATATGTTGATATTTACATATGTCAATGTGTGCCACAGAAATGTACAATAAGCATATGAACAATAATGTCAAGAACAATTAAAGCGCTGGTTTACGTTAAACCTGTTAGAAAATAAATTATTCCTTTTTTTTAATTTATTATTGTGGACAAGTATGAGCACGACACATTTATTAGAAATTATTCTAAAAGCAATCTTATTTCTGAGAGCCAGTAATGTGTAAAAACATGGCTTTATTACACAAAGATTTTATGAATTCTCTCTATCAAATTGTCCTATTTATCTATCACTGTTTTAATAAATGTTGCCTGATATATTTATTTTACAGATATTTAAATTTTTTATTATTATGTTTAAACTATGAATTTTATGTCACCATTTGGCCAAGTGGCGGGAGTACCTTGCGCAGTAGATAAAGAGAACATGAAATGCTATCTGAATAGAGAGCACTCGGACAGGGGTGGGAGGCAACTAAGACCTGCCTCCAGGCCAAGATTCTGATAAGTAATATCAGACCAAGTAGGGGGCTAAAGAACTACTGGCGCTGACAACAAACAGAGACTGGGAGTGGCAATGGGACTGCTTACAGGCCACTCCACGCTATTCGGAGCACACCTATTCAATGTCCGACTCGAGGAACGAAAGGAGTGTCGTTTATGCGTGACGAGAAAGAAGACAGCGTGCAAATATAGTGTCATTGTCCGGCACTTGAATGAAAAAGATACAATACCTAGGGACGAATGTACCTAAATTCGCAGGATCTAGTAAACCTGGTACTAGGGTCTAGAATTGCTCCAAACACGTAGTTAAATAAAAGAGTAAAGAGACACAAAGAATCAGAATGATGTAGTTGTCATCAGGGACTCTACAAGGACCACCCACTATTCCATTAGTACTACTACTACTACACACATGACACTTTGTTAGTGATATATGTTTTAATTTATTTATTTTTCTTCAATAGGCATTATTTTACAAGCAGTATTATTCTCGAGGGTCAGTAAGAAGAAAAATATTATTACCCATACATCAAAAGATATGTACCACAATTTAGTATAGATGTATAAAAAGTGGACCAAAAAAGTAAAACTTAATATTAAATAAACTCTTATATTTTTTCTTTCACAAAAAACACATTATTAAGACAAGAATGTTACTCTGGGTGAACACGACACATTTATTACGCATTATTTATGATTTTATTTCATAAAACTTGGTCTTGATTTTATGAGCTTGTTGTAAATAATGTCACGTGTGATGTATCATTGTAATACATGTTTGTTGAAGTGTTTATATTATTTATGTGTCCAAACATTTCATTACATTTATATCTTTGCATTATTATTCTGTTTAGGTACACATAATTTATCACATATTTATAAAGACATTTAATAGTCATATATTTAAAAAATATGTATTAATCCTTTATTTTACTTTTTTCTTTCAAATGTTTCAATCACGTTTTTGGAAGCGGGGAAGGAGCTCCACTCTCCTTCCCTGCCGGAGCACCGGCGTGCAATGGGTTGGAGAGCGGAAATTCCTCTGCCCCTTGGCGAGACCGGGAGCGGGGAACAAGCCCCACTCTCCTTCCCTGCCGGAGCACCGGCGTACAATGGGTCGGAGAGCGGAAATCCTGTTCCCCTTGGCGAGACCGTAAGCGGGGGAGGAGCCCCACTTTTCTTCCCTGCCGGAGCACCGGCGTGCAATGGGTCGGAAAGCGAGAAATCCCCTGCCCCGTAAGAACCCCCCTTCCCCATGGTACGGCGGGAGAAGCAAACCTCCTCCTTATCGGCCCCGGCTGGCCGGGCGTTTGAAATCGGGGTCGCCTTCCCCTACCGGCGATTGGGACCGGTCCGAAGACCGGTCCCTGAGGAGTCGCCGGGCTCCAATTCTTCCCTCATCACCGGTCCGTGGACCGGTGGAAGGAAAGGGGGTGTGTCGTAAATTAGGGGAAAAGGGAGGAAAGATGTTGACGAGCGCGGACGGACGTTTCAATTAGGCGAGACGGAAATCTTGACGAGCGCGGGATGAACACGGTGCACACGCTGCGCGTGTAACGTTAGACAATGTGTCGTCACGGCGTACCACACCCTCGGCTCGTATAACACACGAGAGAGGACGGCCGGACACGCCCTGGGCGTGTGCAACAAACGAAATGGCTCAACACGACGCATTTGTATCGCGAAATGCCTGGCCGTGTTCAAGCAGACTCGCTCGAGAGCCATTATCAGAAGATGTTGAAAAACACCCGGCTGAGGCTCTCGACGTGAGCGGAAATCTTGACGCAAAACGGAAATCTTGATTACGCGAGACGGAAATGTTGAAGCGACCGCGGACGGAGATTTTGATGTCGCGAGACGGAAATCTTGAATACGCGCGACGAAAATCTTGAGACGAGCGCGGACAGAGATGTCGACGATGCGAACTCGAAGAATGACGTGTAAACTTGTACCGGACAATAGCGTTGGCGTCGCGGACCTGATAGAGTCCCTACAAGTAAGAGTCTACATGAGCGCGCTATCTGTAGGGACGGTCGTTGCGCTTACTGCACCTACTTATCCCCTATACTCATCCCTGCTTAAAATGATGGATAGAAAACAATAAAATTACATTAGGCTCAGCCTAAATTTCAATGTAAATCAATGTAAATTTATAAGATCTATTTGTTAAAGATATTTTAACGTATAAACTTTCTATAACATGCGATAATATTTTATAATACATTCACTATTTATTGGAAATATGTGTGGAAATTCACATAAGTCAAATATAATATCAAATCATAAGAGGATATGTGGTATATTTTATTATACTTTTGTAATTAATATTTTATAAGTATCTATCATGAAAAAGAGAAATGCACTTGTTATCCTATTGAATAATACTTTTTAAAGCTCAAAGTCTATTATAATTTATCAGAATTCGTCATTCAGCATTTGTATTTAACCCTCCGTAGTCACACCTATTTTTTCAAACAAGAAAGTCACTCTGGGTCATTTTGACCCAAGCGAACTTTGATCGTTCGCCATTTGACCATTTATCCACCGATCGTGTTGAAAAAATTCTCGAATGTATTTGCGATATTGCTAAATTGATTGCTATAAAAAAAGAAGTGCCTCAGGAATTGTTAACATATTAAAAAAATTCGCGAAAAATTTGTGTTTTTGAAAAAACTGAGTTTTACGAAAAAATTCACTACTTTTTTAATTTTTAATATTTTTTGCTAAAAATTTACAATTATGTTCTTGAAACAGAGCTAAATGAAGAAAAAATTTGTATATTAGTGTACAATTTAAAAAAGGTATTTATTTCGCTAGGTGACGGAGGTGGTTTTTTGAGTAAAGAAAATCGACAATTTTCGTTAAAAAATTACAAATAAATTAATTTTTTATAGAAAATTTAAAAAGTCGTCACATTTATTTATAAAATAATGATTTTAGTCTTGTCCGGCACATTCAGTGCAAATATATGCCCGATGGTCGCACATGGGGCGCGAACAACTGGGGCACTGATTTTTTGTTTCTTTATCTTTTTTAGTCGGGCACAGGGAGCATCTCGTTCTTTTGCTCAATTCTGGTCTTGCTTCTTCGGTTGCTGTAAACTTTTCATGCAATATGAGCCTTATGCCCTTCCAAATTTCAGTACGCAGCGTACCGACACGTAAGTCACACATGGGTCAGACTGACCCGACACCGAACTGCAACGAGGCTCAACGGCTACTGCGTCTTGCGCAGTGCGCGGGAAACATCCCAAGCTATAGTTGATACTCTGAACTACAGCTACAGGGCCTCATGCCCGCCAATTTTTAAATTACGTGCAAGATATTTACGAGCAAAGTTGAGGCTCGGGTCAAATTGACCCGAGATGACTACGGAGGGTTAAACAAATATGTAAGTTTATAAACCAGAGCATATTGCAACGTATACAATATTTTATAATAAAATTATATGTTATTGAATACTGTACAATTTAATTAGACCTTTTCATAATATTCTATGTACCTACATCTATTCTATAATATTCCTTAATATTATATGCTCCTATTCTCTTATGGTATTCCATGATATTCTATTTTCTTATTTCATGATATTCTATAACATTCTGTACTTTTACTGAATAATATTTTATAATATTATATTTTCTCCTATTCTATGATGTTCTATAATATTCTATTGTATTAGTCAATAATATTCAATAAAACTTAAATCTCCTATTGCATGATGTTACATAATATTCCAATCTCCTATTCTATGATATTCCATAATATTCTGTTCTCCTATTCTATGATATTCTATAATATTCTGTACTTTTACTGAATAGTATGCTATATTATTCTATTCTTCTATTCTATAATATTCTATAATATTCTATAATACTATATCCTCTTATTCCCCCCATGATATTCCATGATATTCTATTTCCCTATTCTATGATATTCTATAATCTATATATATAAAGACAAATGTCCTGACTGACTGACTCATCAACGCCCAGCCCAAACCCCTAAACCTAGAAATATGAAATTCGAGGGGTGTATTCCTCTCATGACGTAAGCACCCACTAAGAAGGGATTTTTAAAAATTCGGCCCTTAAGAGTGTGAAAAGGGTTAAAATATATTTTCACGGATTCGTTAATATTTCTTAGGCCCGATGAGATATCGACTTGGTTTTTGCTTACAAAGGTCACTCATACAAATGCTTAAAAACATATTTCAGGATTTTGCCCTAATCAACCTCTAAAGGCACAAATCTAGATTCAGGGGTGAATTATAGAACCCTTCGTATCTCCTGTAAATTAATTCCTATGTATTTTTCTTTCGGTTCTTTTACTCGGCCCAACAATTACTTTCAAAAAAATAACTTTTGCTTCCGTATTCCACAACGAATTCATTAACAAAAATAATTTTAAGGGTTGTAGGGGAGAGTGGAAGAATTGCGAACATCTAATTGAAGAGTTAAACAAATTTATCAATTATAAACGTCTTTATTTAATTACGAACGGGTTTTGCTTATTTTTTGAAATTGTAATTAATGTTGATAAGCAAACACAATCAAATTTATTCATGTACTATGCTCTATGTGATAAAGACTAAAAACAAATTAGATGTCAACAAATGTCCTATATATATGCAAATGGAATACGTATCTTTTTACATTAGACATTATAGTGTTTGTTCTTTGTTCGGTCGTTCGAAATAAATTAATTTATTTGTATTCTTAGTATTTTAAATCTTAGTATTATTATTTTTTTAAATTACGTAATCAACTAGATACAATGGCATTAAAATACATTGTAATAATAATGTGAATTAAATAAATTACTTTAAATACTTATTAAATTCTCATTTGATATTTGTTGAGTCACTTGCCGCGATAACTTCCGACTGGTTTTCCGCGGGGGGCAGGTGAAAGGAAATTTACACCCGGCACGGCGGCCGCGATGGCCGAACGGATCGCGCGCACAACAATTACCTTTGAGTTTTTTTCTCACTTCTTGATTTAACGTCGTCCGTTTGCTCTGTCCCTTTGGTGAGATGAACCGAATGCGTGTATGTACTGCGTGAGACACACCGTCGAGAGAATCTTCCGTTGATGGTGAGACCCGCCGGTCGACCGACCGTCGTCCGTTAGACTTGCAACTGCGTCCGTCCGTGGGGGCGAGGGTCCGCCGCCAAGTAAACGAGAAACCTCTCGAAAGGCACTGGTTGATGCAGTCCGAAACAATAGCCTTACGTATTGGCTTGTGTGAGTTCGCTTGATTTTTCACTCGAGAGAGAGACCCGACACGTGTCTATGCTACCGCGAGCCGAAAAACTAATGCCTGCGGAAACCGCCGAGTGATGATGGCACGGCGATCGACCGCGATAATTGATGTTGCGACGCGTCGATTGTCGCCGGGGGTGCAGGTCCGCGATTGGTCGGCCAGGTAATGGCCGCGCGGTGAAAATGCTGTATTGTTTTCCGAACAATATTCAATAATTTCTTTTGAGATTAAGATTACCTTGCATGATGTAATACATATTTGGAATTTGTACCGGCTGCGATATGCAAATGAATATAGACTTGAATTAAATATAATTAAGAGTAAGATATATTTAGTATCTATTATCTATATATATAAAGACAAATGTCCTGACTGACTCACTCACTCACTCACTCATCAACGCCCAGCCCAAACCCTTGAACCTAGAAACATGAAAATCGAAAGGTGTATTCCTCTCATGACGTAAGCACCCACTAAGAAGGGATGATTAGAAATTCGACTCTTAAGGCGATGAAAAAGGGGTAAAATGTGTTTTCCGAGATTCGTTAATCTATCTATCTATCTATATATTGTGACGTGGCAGCTCCGCTGCGCGTTGCAGCGTCCCCGCCGCCGTCACGGGGCGCGGAATTGCACTCGGGGGCGAGCCGGAAGAGCAGCGCGAAATCTCCAGGGGGCCTCATAGTCCGTTAATTGCGTATTAATTTTCTTTTTGTTTATTCTTTTTATTATATTCTGTAATCGCGGCACCTCGCCGGGGACCACCGGCGAAAACATCATCGGCAGCGACCTTGCGGGCATCGGGGAAGAGGAGCAGTGCGAGGGACGAAGAACGCTCCGGAATTCGGCCGTGCGGAGATGAAGAGTCGTCGCGGGCCACGCACGAGGGGAGCGCGGGGGAAGACTCGACCGCGTGATTCCGGCGTGAAGACGGGAGCAGTCCCGGCGCTCTGGATGCGGGAGGGCGGAACGACCCCGCCGCGACAGCGTTACGCCGGACGCGGCGTAATCGCTAAGACGGTCACGACTCCGACCGGGAAGTCGCGGGGAAGGACGCCCCCGCGGCGGAGATGCCGTGAGACGAACCGGGGCACCCGACCCGTTTTCACCGATCACCCCATCGATCGATTATCGCGGAGTCGCGAGGCACCCCGCGACGGATCACGCGAGACCACGTTACGCGAATTGTCGCGGCGTACTTGCGGGATCGATCCCGATTGGCCCGCGCTATCGCGCCACAGACGTACGCACCCCCGGGGTGGGGCGCGTCGTCGATCCGCAATCGAGCGACCGAAGGGACGATCTCTTTCGGTTCGCCCCCTCGTTGAGTTCGGACGTGTCTCGGCCGAAAAAGATTCGCGTTTGTAAGAGTGTGTGAGGCGAGGAAGCTAACCCGGACCAGCGCCCTGAGGAGGCGGTAACGCCGAGGAGGCCGAGTCAGGCGACGGTGAGGTTGCCCGATTAACTATTTGTGTCCAGCCACGGGAAAGCCGTCGGGTCGCGTTCGCGTTTTGTGCCGATTCGCGTCAGTGCCGCTTTAGTGAATTTTGGTGTCCGCTCGCCGTGCACGGCGTAGGAAATAATTTACGCGGTAGCGATCGGCATCGAGCGCGGAGGGCCCCCCTGGCGATCGCGCGAGCTTGTGTGTGCGGGATTAGGGCATCGCGGATTCGCGTCGCGTAACGACCCCCTTGGAGATCGTGATCGCGGGCGTGTGCGGCAACCTTCGGCGGGGTCGAAGGTCGAGGCCTCGCGTTCGCGCGGACGGCGTGCGGGAGTGGCCGCGTATTAGATTCGTGTATGGCGTACGTTCTCGGGTTCGCGTTGAGTGTGGCGTAACTTCGTATCTGCTCGCGTACCGTGTGGAGTCCGGCGTTCTTACGACCGACTTCGAGTGCGCGTTGAGTGTGACGTGGACTCGTATCTGCTCGCGTTCCGTTGTGAGTTCGACCCTTTTTGGCGTTTTCGATTGCGTAGTGCCGTCCCGAGTCGTACCAGCGTTCGCGCTCGCGCCTCCGCCGCCGCGCCCCGGCGTGCGAGTCACGTCGCGCCCGCATACCGCGTGTTTTTGCACGTTGTTCGCTGCGTACTATTTCCGTGTCGCGTTCTGAAGATATTATTCGCGACGATACCCCATCGTATTACTTGCGATATCGTTTCGCGATATTATATTGCGTTATCCGTCGGGATAGTATCTCGCGTTATTATTTGTGATTATTTGGCGTTATTAGTCGCTGTAGTATTTCGCGTTATTGTTTGTGTAATTATTTTGCGTTACTTATCTGTGTTACTAGGATGCGTTAGTAGTCGCGATATTATTTCGCGTTATTGTGTGTGAGATCCTTTACGTTAGTAGTCGCTATCGTTCCGCGTTATTAATCACGAGACTATTTTGCGTAACCATTAGAGATATTAGTTTGCGTTACTAGTTGAGATAATAGTCGACATTATTATTCGTAATAGGATCTCGCGATATTAATTGTAGTCAGTTGACGTTATTAGTTGCGATCTTTCTTCGCGTTATTATTTGCAATATTCTTCCGCGTTACTGTTTATATCGTTTTTCTAGTATCCTGCGTTTCTCGCTGCCGCGTATTTGTTTTGCGCCATTGTTCGCGTTGGATACTCTTGTGTGTTAGAGTCGCGTCCGAATACTATCTCGCGTTCTTTGGATTATTTCCCATATTGTCGTGTTATTATTTGCGACCTTATTTGGTATTATTATTAGCGATCTTAATGGCGATAATTATTAATTGCAATATTAACGTTATTATGTGTGCGTTTTCCGCTGCCGCGTATTAGTTTTGCGTTATTACTCGCGTCGATAGTTTGTATTAGATTTGCGTCGGATATTACTCATGGGTATTGTTTGAGTCAGAATATTAACTTGGCGTTACCCTGGTCTATTCGTTGCGTTATTTCGACTGCCGTTCGCGTTATCCGGAATCGTTCTCGCGTTATTGTTAAGCTACGAGATATTTTGTTGATTTGCGTGCTCTATTGCGCCCGTAATTGTGTCGCGCGTGCGACGAGCTCACGCCGAAACGGCGTAAAAACCACTGACGACAGAACAGAACCCAGTAGACCGGAGCTGAATCTCCGAGTCTGATTGATAGCGATTTATGGCGATCCCAGCGTGATTATCTGTTTCTTGGGCGAGTTGTAATCTCGCAAGAGTACGTTGTCGTGCCCCGTTTGGCGCGCGCAGAAATTATACTTGATCGTCGACGTTTGTGGCGTTATTCTTTGTATTATTTACCGGATTACGTTTTGAGTGCGAGAGAGATCGCGAATGTTATTTGGATCTCATTGTTTAGTTCTTGGTTTGTTCCGTAACGATCCAGAGATCATTATAATTTAGTCACTCAACAGTTTCATAAATTCCAATATATTTTCCGTCTGATCTTACGTTACTCGTTGTCGCGTATTATTCATCGCGTACGCTCGCGCTTGATCTTACTTCGCGTTCTTCTTTAGTTTTTGTCAACGAACTTGATTACAGTTCGATAGGCGGGGGCGATTGCCTCATTTAACTTTGTTATTAGTCCTTGGATCAATTTAACTATTATTATTAAAAATTACCTTTATTAAACAACTGGTTCCACCCTTTTCATTATCCGATACTAGCAATAAACTATCAGTTATTTTATTATATTCTACTGTGTAACGAATTATTTAGCCGTTATCCCGTCGTCCTCTTGCACTGCCCTGCCTTGCCCTGCCCCTCTACCGTTAGGTCGAGCTGGTCGGCCTTCGCACGAATAATTAAGTTGGAGCTTTCGTGAGTCATTACTTGCGTTTTGGCGAATTTTTGCGAATTGAAACATTCGAGTTGTCGTGATAAATTATTTGAGGATCGTTGTATTTAGTGGACGCGATTTGCCGCGTCTGGCGCCCAATAGTTTATATCGCGAGTCAAGAGATTTCGTGCGAGGGACCAATTTGAGAGGCCCGACACCTGACTCTCTACCGTCCCCTTTTGATCCGGCTTGCGCCCGAGTGCAAAAAGCCGTGACAATATATAAAGACAAATGTCCCGACTGACTGACTGACTGACTGACTCATCAACGCCCAGCCAAAACCCCTGAACCTAGAGACATGAAATTCGAGGGGTGTATTCCTCTCATGACGTAAGCACCTACTAAGAAGGGATTTTTAAAAATTCGGCCCTTAAGGGTGTGAAAATGGTTAAAAATGTATTTTTACGGATTTGTCAATATCTCTTAGGCCCGATGAGATATCGACTTGGTTCTTGCTTACAAAGGTCACCCATACAAATGCTCAAAAACGTATTTCAGGATTTTGCCCTAATCAACCTCTAAAGGGATAAATCTGAATTTAGGGGTGAATTATAGAACCCTTCGTATCTCCTGTAAATTAATTAATTAATAGTATTTTTTTGGTTGTTATACTCAGCCCAACAATTACTTTAAAAAAAATAACATTTGCTTCCGTATTCCACAATAAATTTATTAACAAAAATAATTTTAAGGGCCGTAGGGGACAGTGGAACAATTGCAAACATTTAAGAAAAAAGTTAAATAAAGCCGACGATTATTTATCAATTATAGAAGTGTGCATTTTATATGATACTCCAGTTATTTGGCTTTAAATTACGATAATTAATATTAATATTTATTTGCCATTCGGAGTTACCCGCCGCACGCGGGGCAATGCCGAATCGTAGCTGGGGTAATTACAAACGGGATTTGCTTATTGTTTAAAATTATAATTTAGGTAAATCTATATATATAAAGACAAATGTCCCGACTGACTGACTGACTGACTGACTCATCAACGCCCAGCCAAAACCCCTGAACCTAGAGACATGAAATTCGAGGGGTGCATTCCTCTCATGACGTAAGCACCCACTAAGAAGGGATTTTTAAAAATTCGGCCCTTAAGGGTGTGAAAAAGGTTAAAATGTATTTTCACGGATTTGTCAATATCTCTTAGGCCCGATGAGCTATCGACTTGGTTCTTTCTTACGAAGGTCACCCATACAAATGCTCAAAAACATATTTCAGGATTTTGCCCTAATCAACCTCTAAAGGGATAAATCTGGATTTAGGGGTGAATTATAGAACCCTCCTCTATCTCCTGTAAATTAATTAATTAATAGTATTTATTCGGTTGTTATACTCAGCCCAACAATTATTTAAAAAAAAATAACATTTGCTTCCGTATTCCACAATAAATTTATTAACAAAAATAATTTTAAGGGCCGTAGGGGAGAGTGGAAGAATTGCAAACATCTAAGAAAAAAGTTACATAAAGCCGACGATTATTTATCAATTATAGAAGTCTGCATTTTAAATAATACTCCAGTTATTTGGCTTTAAATTACGACAATTAATATTAATATTTATTTGCCATTCGGAGTTAACCGCCGCACGCAGAGCAATGCCGAATCGTAGCTGGGGTAATTACAAATGGGTTTTGCTTATTGTTAAAATTATAATTTAGGTAAATCTATATATATAAAGACAAATGTCCTGACTCACTGACTGACTGACTCATCAACGTCCAGCCAAAACCCCTGAACCTAGAGACATGAAATTCGAGGGGTGTATTCCTGTCATGACGTAAGCACCCACTAAGAAGGGATTTTTAAAAATTCGGCCCTTAAGTGTGTGAAAAGGGTTAAAATGTATTTTCACGGATTTGTCAATATCTCTTAGGCCCGATGAGATATCGACTTGGTTCTTGCTTACGAAGGTCACCCATACAAATGCTCAGAAACGTATTTCAGGATTTTGCCGTAATCAACCTCTAAAGGGGATTTAGGGGTGAATTATAGAACCCTCCGTATCTCCTGTAAATTAATTCCTATGTATTTTTCTTTCGGTTCTTATACTCGGCCCAACAATTACTTAAAAAAAAATAACATTTGCTTCCGTATTCCACAACGAATTTATTAACAAAAATAATTTGAAGGGTTGTAGGGGAGAGTGAAAGAATTTCGAACATCTAAGAAAGAAGTTAAATAAAGCCGACGATTACTTATTAATTATAGAAGTCTGCATTTTAAATGATACTCCAGTTATTTGGCTTTAAATTACGATAAATAATATTAATATTTATTTGCCATTCGGAGTTCCCCGTCGCACGCAGAGCAATGCCGAATCGTAGCTGGGGTAACTACAAACGGGTTTTGCTTATTGTTTAAAATTATAATTTAGGTAAATCTATATATATATATAAAAGAAAATGTCCTGGCTGACTGACTGACTGACTGACTGACTGACTGACTGACTCACTGACTCATCAACGCCCAGCCCAAACCCCTGAACATAGAATTATGAAATTCGAGGGGTGCATTCCTCTCATGACGTAAGCACCCACTAAGAAGGGATTTTTAAAAATTCGGCCCTTAAGGGTGTGAAAAGGGTTAAAATGTATTTTCACGGATTCGTCAATATCTCTTAGGCCCGATGAGATATCGACTTGGTTCTTGCTTACGAAGGTCACCCATACAAATGCTCAAACACATATTTCAGGATTTTGCCCTAATCAACCTCTAAAAGGATAAATCTGGATTTAGGTGTGAATTATAAAACCCTTCGTATCTCCTGTAAATTAATTCCTATGTATTTTTCTTTCGGTTCTTATACTCGGCCCAACAATTACTTTAAAAAAAATAACATTTGCTTCCGCATTCCTCAATAAATTTATTAACAAAAATAATTTTAAGGGCCGTAGGGGAGAGTGAAAGAATTGCGAACGTCTAAGAAAGAAGTTTAATAAAGCCCACGATTATTTATCAATTATAGAAGTCTGCATTTTAAATGATGCTCCAGTTATTTGGCTTTAAATTACGACAATTAATATTAATATTTATTTGCCATTCGGAGTTACCTGCCGCACGCGGAGCAATGCCGCATCGTAGCTGGGGTAATTACAAACGAATTTTGCTTATTGTTTAAAATTATAATTTAGGTAAATCTATATATATAAAGACAAATGTCCTGACTGACCGACTCACTGACTGACTCATCAACGCCCAGCCCAAACCCCTGAACCTAGAAACATGAAATTCGAGGGGTGTATTCCTCTCATGACGTAAGCACCCACTAAGAACTTTTGAAAGTTCAATCCCTAAGGGAGTGAGAAGGGGTAAAATGTATTTTCACGGATTCGTCAATATCTCTTAGGCCCGATGAGATATCGACTTGGTTCTTGCATACGAAGGTCACCCATACAAATGCTCAAAAACATATTTCAGGATTTTTCCCTAATCAACCTCTAAAGGGATAAATCTGGATTTAGGGGTGAATTATAGAACCCTCCGTATCTCCTGTAAATTTTTTCCTACGTATTTTTCTTTCGGTTCTTATACTCGGCCCAACAATTACTTTAAAAAAATAACATTTGCTTCCGTATTCCACAACGAATTTATTAACAAAAATAATTTCAAGGGTTGTAGGGGAGAGTGGAAGAATTTCGAACATCTAAGAAAGAAGTTAAATAAAGCCGACGATTCTTTATCAATTATAGAAGTCTGCATTTTAAATGATACTCCAGTTATTTGGCTTTAAATTACGATAAATAATATTAATATTTATTTGCCATTCGGAGTTACCCGCCGCACGCAGAGCAATGCCGAATCGTAGCTGGGGTAACTACAAACGGGTTTTGCTTATTGTTTAAAATTATAATTTAGGTAAATCTATATATATATATAAAAGAAAATGTCCTGGCTGACTGACTGACTGACTGACTGACTGACTGACTGACTGACTCACTGACTCATCAACGCCCAGCCCAAACCCCTGAACATAGAATTATGAAATTCGAGGGGTGCATTCCTCTCATGACGTAAGCACCCACTAAGAAGGGATTTTTAAAAATTCGGCCCTTAAGGGTGTGAAAAGGGTTAAAATGTATTTTCACGGATTCGTCAATATCTCTTAGGCCCGATGAGATATCGACTTGGTTCTTGCTTACGAAGGTCACCCATACAAATGCTCAAACACATATTTCAGGATTTTGCCCTAATCAACCTCTAAAAGGATAAATCTGGATTTAGGTGTGAATTATAAAACCCTTCGTATCTCCTGTAAATTAATTCCTATGTATTTTTCTTTCGGTTCTTATACTCGGCCCAACAATTACTTTAAAAAAAATAACATTTGCTTCCGCATTCCTCAATAAATTTATTAACAAAATAATTTTAAGGGCCGTAGGGGAGAGTGAAAGAATTGCGAACGTCTAAGAAAGAAGTTTAATAAAGCCCACGATTATTTATCAATTATAGAAGTCTGCATTTTAAATGATGCTCCAGTTATTTGGCTTTAAATTACGACAATTAATATTAATATTTATTTGCCATTCGGAGTTACCTGCCGCACGCGGAGCAATGCCGCATCGTAGCTGGGGTAATTACAAACGAATTTTGCTTATTGTTTAAAATTATAATTTAGGTAAATCTATATATATAAAGACAAATGTCCTGACTGACCGACTCACTGACTGACTCATCAACGCCCAGCCCAAACCCCTGAACCTAGAAACATGAAATTCGAGGGGTGTATTCCTCTCATGACGTAAGCACCCACTAAGAACTTTCGAAAGTTCAATCCCTAAGGGAGTGAGAAGGGGTAAAATGTATTTTCACGGATTCGTCAATATCTCTTAGGCCCGATGAGATATCGACTTGGTTCTTGCATACGAAGGTCACCCATACAAATGCTCAAAAACATATTTCAGGATTTTTCCCTAATCAACCTCTAAAGGGATAAATCTGGATTTAGGGGTGAATTATAGAACCCTCCGTATCTCCTGTAAATTTTTTCCTACGTATTTTTCTTTCGGTTCTTATACTCGGCCCAACAATTACTTTAAAAAAATAACATTTGCTTCCGTATTCCACAACGAATTTATTAACAGAAATAATTTCAAGGGTTGTAGGGGAGAGTGGAAGAATTTCGAACATCTAAGAAAGAAGTTAAATAAAGCCGACGATTCTTTATCAATTATAGAAGTCTGCATTTTAAATGATACTCCAGTTATTTGGCTTTAAATTACGATAAATAATATTAATATTTATTTGCCATTCGGAGTTACCCGCCGCACGCAGAGCAATGCCGAATCGTAGCTGGGATAATAACAAACGGGTTTTGCTTATTGTTTAAAATTATAATTTAGGTAAATCTATATATATAAAGACAAATGTCCTGACTAACTGACTCACTGACTGACTCATCACCGCCCAGCCCAAACCCCTGAACCTAGAAACATGAAATTCGAAGGGTGTATTCCTCTCATGACGTAATCATCCACTAAGAATGGATTTTTAAAAATTCGTCCCCTAAGGCGGTGGAAAGGGGTAAAATGTATTTTCAGAGATTCGTTAATCTATATATATAAAGACAAATGTCCTGACTGACTCACTGACTGACTCATCAACGCCCAGCCCAAATTCCTGAACCTAGAAGCATGAAATTCGAGGGGTGTATTCCTCTCATGACGTAAGCACCCACTAAGAAGGGATATTTAAGAATTCGGCCCTTAAGGGTGTAAAAAGGGTTAAAATGTATTTTTACGGATTTGTCAATATCTCTTAGGCCCGATGAGATATCGACTTGGTTCTTGCTTACGAAGGTCACCTATACAAATGCTCAAAAACACATTTCAGGATTTTGCCCTAATCAACCTCTAAAGGGATAAATCTGGATTTAGGGGTGAATTATAGAACCCTTCGTATCTCCTGTAAATTAATTAATTAATAGTATTTTTTCGGTTGTTATACTCAGCCAAACAATTATTTTTAAAAAAATAACATTTGCTTCCGTATTCCTCAATAAATTTATTAACAAAAATAATTTTAAGGGCCGTAGGGGAGAGTGGAAGAATTGCGAACATCTAAGGGAAAATTTTAATAAAGCCCACAATTATTTACCAATTATAAACGTCTTTATTTAATTACGAACGGGTTTTGCTTATTTTTTGAAATTGTAATTAATGTTGATAAGCAAACACAATCAAATTTATTCATGTACTATGTACTATATGATAAAGACTAAAAACAAATTTAGATGTCAACAAACGTCCTGTATATGTGCAAATAGTGTTTGTTTTTTGTTCGAAATAAATCAATTCAATAAATCGTTCGAAATAAATCAATTTAATTGTAACCGTAATATTTTAAATCTTAGTATTATTTATAATCTTAGTATTACTTTTTTTTAAGATACAATGACATTAAAATACATTGTAATAATAATGTGAATTAAATAAATTACTTAAAATAATTAATGAATTCTCATTTGATATTCAATAACTTCTTTTGAGATTAAGATTACCTTGCAATAATGTATTGTAATACATATTTGGAATTTGTACCGGCTGCAATATGCAAATGAATATAAACTTGAATTAAATCAAATTTAGAGTAAGATATATTTAGTATCTATCTATCTATATATATAAAGACAAATGTCCTGACTGACTCACTGACTGACTCATCAACGCCCAGCCCAAACTCCTGAACCTAGAAACATGAAATTCGAGGGGTGTATTCCTCTCATGACGTAAGCACCCACTAAGAAGGGATATTTAAAAGTTCGGCCCTTAAAGGTGTGAAAAGGGTTAAAATGTATTTTCACGGATTTGTCAATATCTCTTAGGCCCGATGAGATATCGACTTGGTTCTTGCTTACGAAGGTCACCCATACAAATGCTCAAAAACATATTTCAGGATTTTGCCCTAATCAACCTCTAAAGGGATAAATCTGGATTTAGGGGTGAATTATAGAACCCTTCGTATCTCCTGTAAATTAATTAATTAATAGTATTTTTTCGGTTGTTATACTCAGCCAAACAATTATTTTTAAAAAAATAACATTTGCTTCCGTATTCCTCAATAAATTTATTAACAAAAATAATTTTAAAGGCCGTAGGGGAGAGTGAAAGAATTGCAAACATCTAAGGGAAAAGTTTAATAAAGCCCACGATTATTTACCAATTATAAACGTCTTTATTTAATTACGAACGGGTTTTGCTTATTTTTTTAAATTGTAATTTATGTTGATAAGCAAACACAATCAAATTTATTCATGTACTATGTACTTTGTGATAAAGACTAAAAACAAATTTAGATGTCAACAAACGTCCTGTATATATGCAAATAGTGTTTGTTCTTTTTTGAAATAAATTAATTCAATAAATTGTTCGAAATAAATCAATTTAATTGTAATCTTAGTATTTTAAACCTCGAAAAAATCGAAGTAATATATTTGTACCTCGAAAAAATCAAAGTAATATGTTTACCTCGAAAAAATTGAAGTAATATATTTATACCTCGAAAAAATCCAAATAATATCTTTACCTCGAAAAAATCGAAGTAATATATTTGTACCTCGAAAAAATCCAAGTAATATCTTTACCTCAAAAAAATCGAAGTAATATATTTATACCTCGAAAAAATCCAAGTTAATATCTTTACCTAGAAAAAATCGAAGAAATATATTTGTACCTCGAAAAAATCCAAGTAATATCTTTACCTCGAAAAAAATTAAGTAACGGGTGGTATACGTAATACCTTTTGTACCTTAAAAAATTGAAGTAATATATTTTTACCTCGAAAAAACCTAAGCAAAAAGTGGTACACGTAGTTATCTTTGTACCTCAAAAAAATCCAAGTAATATCTTTATTTAAAAAAAAATACAACCCAAGTGACACATCACAAAATTGTGTTACCTTTTATTCAATCCAAGTTATTATCTAAAAAAAAAAAAGAAATGATATCTGTAAATTGCGCCAATTATAAAGAAAGAACAAGTAGAAACTTGCACATTGCTTCCTCATAGTTTTTAAGTGTGCATGTAGAAACTTGCACATTGTTTCCTCATAGTTTTTAAGTGAGCAAGTAGAAACTTGCACATTGTTTTCTCATAGTTTTTAAGTGAGCCAGTAGAAACTTGCACATTGCTTTCTCATAGTTTTTAAGTGAGCCAGTAGAAACTTGCACATTGCTTTCTCATAGTTTTTAAGTGAGCCAGTAGAAACTTGCACATTGCTTTCTCATAATTTTTAAGTGAGCAAGTAGAAACTTGCACATTACTTAATCAACATTTTATTTCGCTTATAAAGCTTCCTCTATGAGGAAGCTTGTTTTTTATTTGATGTACAATTATTAGTAAATATTCTTTAATTTGGCTTCCTCATAGAGGAAGCTTTATAAGTGAAATAAAATGTTGATTAAGTAATGTGCAAGTTTCTACTTGCTCACTTAAAAATTATGAGAAAGCAATGTGCAAGTTTCTACTGGCTCACTTAAAAACTATGAGAAAGCAATGTGCAAGTTTCTACTGGCTCACTTAAAAACTATGAGAAAGCAATGTGCAAGTTTCTACTGGCTCACTTAAAAACTATGAGAAAACAATGTGCAAGTTTCTACTTGCTCACTTAAAAACTATGAGGAAACAATGTGCAAGTTTCTACATGCACACTTAAAAACTATGAGGAAGCAATGTGCAAGTTTCTACTTGCACACTTTAAAGCTATGAGGAAGCAATGTGCAAGTTTCAACTTGCACACTTTAAAGCTATGAGGAAGCAATGTGCAAGTTTCAACTTGCACACTTTAAAGCTATGAGGAAGCAATGTGCAAGTTTCTACTTGCACACTTAAAAGCTATGAGGAAGCGATGTGCAAGTTTCTACTTGCACACTTAAAAGCTATATGGAAGCAATGTGCAAGTTTCTACTTGCTCACTTTTTACATTTTTCTAATTTTTAGAAAAACTTGCGATGTACACAGAACTTCGATATTTCTCTGCAAAAAATATCCGGGAAAACCAAGGGATAAAATCGGTAATCGGTAAGTAAAATATCGAGGTTCTGTGTACATCGCGAGCGAGCAATCTCGAAATGTCCGAAAAAACGCCCGGGAAAACCAAGGAATAAAGTAGCTGATCGGTAAGTGTGCAAGTAACTGTGCAAGAGTTTGTTCAGATCGGTCGAATAGTTTATGAGTGTATAAAGAACAAACAGACTTAAAAAACGCCCGGGAAAACAAAGGGATAAAATCGGTAATCGGTAAGTGAAATATCGAAGTTCTGTGCATACATCGCGAGCGAGCAATCTCAAAATTCCCGAAAAAACGCCCGGGAAAACCAAGGAATAAAGTAGCTGATCGGTAAGTGAATAATCGAGGTTCCGTAGTAGCCTATGTTTTGCGCAAAGATGTAAAGAGTAACTGTGCAAAAGTTCGTCCAGATCGGTCGAATAGTTTAAGAGTGTATAAAGAACAGACATACATACAGACATACAGACATTCTATTTTATATAGATAAGATAGAAAATTCATTAAGATTTAAATGTTGCTCTAATTTCCATTAATTTTGAGATATCGGGCTATTTCTAATTTTATTAGATTTTTCAGTCTTTTCTACCCCTATTTCATATATAATTTCTTTAAAATTTTATTGATATTTCAAATTTCGAAGAATTCGTACATACATAGAAGCTTTATGAAGCTGAGTCTAATCAACCAAATCTTAAAGAATTATATATGAAATAGGGGTAGAAAAGACTGAAGAATATAATATAATTAGAAAAATTGCCAATAATTAATACTAAATTGTCAAAAAACATCAATTTATGAAAAATCTCAATTATTGAGACTTGAGATGTAGCCCTTAAAGGTTAAAATTTTAAAATATTCGCAATTTTTCTAATTCTATTATATTCTTCAGTCTTTTCTACCCCTATTTCATATATAATTGGTTAAGATTTGGTTGATCAGTTCTGGAGTTATAGAAATTTCAGTAAATTTGGCACATACAGACATACAGACATACAGACATACAGACATACATACACACATACCGACATTTTTTAAAATAGCTATTTTTCGACGTTTTAGAACATTCTGAACACATTGGCAGCGGCAACTAAAAAAAAATTTTTTTACGAAAACAAAGCTTCCTCTATGAGGAAGCAAAATCTTCTAAACTTACTTTTAATGTTTTATACATATTTCCTTAATCATGATCGTGATAAATTAATAAATTAAATAAAGTGATACTTTTGGATAAACAAGATTTAATATGGCACCTTATAGGTAAATAGAAATATGGTTAGGTAGGAATAGGAAAACAGGGGTATATGGATAGGGCTGCGTTCGGAAATATTACCCGAGGGATGCCCCTAGGTATCACTTTATCCTTGTTGTTCACCAAATGTTAAACAAGGATAAAATGATACCCGAGGACACTCGGGTGATGTTTCCGAATGCAGCCTAGGTAGGGAATAACAGTCCGGGTAGTTATCTCTCCGGGAATACGGGGGGATTATAATTTGTAATGTTAATTATATAGAGTAATTATGTATTATGTAATAAATAATTTTTAATTTATTACATAATTAGTAATGCAATATATTCATAATATCCAATTCTAGGTAACCTATATTAAAACTATGTAATATTATATAATATTAATTATAATGAAATTATTGTAATAAAGAATTGTAAGAAAAATTGTAATAAAATTGAAATTGTGATACTAGTGTCGCATATATTACACAAAATTGACAGAAGACATACGATAATATACAAAATTCATGCTAAATCAGCGTGTTTAATAAGTTTTAATAATTTTTTAGAATATTTATCAGTTTTTACTTTATTATTTATCAGTTTCTTTGATTTGAAATGATCGTACTAATTTGTTATTAATCAGAACACGCGAAAAAGCGGAAAAATGCGATCTCGGTTTTTATCGCTGTCCCTCGCGTCAGGTGGACGTTAAGAAATACGTACTGGCGAAGAGCCGTAGCGATTTTCAACGTAGCGAGGAAACGAGTAATTATTGGTTCGGTGCCCCGTTGAAGATCGAAGACTCCTGTTGCAGATCCAGAATTAATCCCTGGTTTTCTTGTATCTGCTTTTATCTCGGATCTCCTGGAAGCGGTGGTTTCGGTACAATACGCGACGTCGATTCGCGAAATTAATTAGAACACTTTAAGATAAGATTTTATTCTTCTCAATATAAATATTCTTCTATTAACGCTGATATCAGCCATTCTTTTGTCTTGCTGATGAAAAGACAGTAAAGTGTGTGTGTGGATATGGATAGAATAACTATAATTTTTATGAAATAGAAAGAAAAAAAATAAAAATAATAGTAAAAGAGAAAAAAGGTAAACAAATAAAGAAAGAAATAGAAAAAATAGATGTAAGGAAAAAATGAAAAACCACTATACATCTTTGATGTAATGTAGTTATAAATGACTATATTTTATTCTTCAATTTCTTGTTTCTAATAGGAAAGTCATTTCTAATAGTCATTATAGATTCTATCAAAGACTATAGATTGGAAGAATATCGATATTAATTATCAAGTGCTCATATATTTCATACATCTTGTTATTAAATTATACTCGTTTGTAACTACTCCTCGATAACAGCTGGTTATTCTATTCATATATTTATATAGTAAGAGAAATAAGTATATATCGTGTATAATAGACATATATTTTAATTATAAGAAAAATGTGTACCTCAATAATAAAAGAATATTTTAATAGTAAAAATAAATGGGATGCAATAATTTGAAACACGATTGTCGCTCGATTAACTTGCTGCCGAAATGACCGCTACCGGAGCAATCCGGAAGATCTGGGATTCATTCTTTCCTGCAGTGGAGGCCCTCGACGTTCAACAAGTTTGATAAACTTTCCGCTTAATTTTCTTTTATATTCTTTTGATTTCATGGAGCTCGACAAATCAGGGTATATTGAGCTCACGTTCCGTCTTGAGACTCGTTCTTCTCTACGTCGGCAATCGATCAGTAAACCGTCTGCTTCAATTTAAAAAATTAAAAATTTGACTTGGGCATTACTTGGCTCAACACGGGCCGAGGACCAAAAAATAAGATCGTCTATTAGCCCCCTTCGAGACATACAACTTTCATCTGACATGAAACGTATTTTCATAAATTATTTCCTTTTTATGAGTAATTATTCGACGGTACTATTTTTAAATAGGACACCCTGTATAGATATGTAGCCCTTGCCAATCGGAATTCTGTTAAAGAATTAAGGTGCGTCTATATAATAATACGGCCAGGGATTGTAGATTCAACAATTCAAAATTTTTGGTATAATATAAAATGCAATTATCTGCAGTTTTGGTAATAAATATGTTGCTTGTTGTTATGTATCACTCTAAGCATCGGCGTATTCCATGTTTTTCGATTAATGCATCTGATGTATAGATATCTGATAGTAGAATAGTTAACTTAATAAAGGTATCAATCATTAATAATTTTATAAAAATATTTTACGCAATATATCAAGCACCTTTATTTTATATCTTATACTGTTACGTTAATTTCGACATATGTATGTTAACGTCAACCCCTTAGTAAAAAAAAATACATATTCTTTAGCATACAAATTCATAAAAATAATATACATAATATAAGTACATATACAATCGCATGCGCACGTATGAGCGTGCGCGTACATAAATACATAGGCCGGTATTCATTTAGTCAGATGGTCAGATGGTCTTAAAGATAAGACGTTAGTCTTATATTTAAGACCATCTTAAGTACAATCTTAAGATGTTATAAGCTAATCACGGAGTCGTATTAGCGTTTTAAAACATCACTTAAGACGGTTTTGAAATCAGATCTGACTATGAATACCGGCCATAGGTATAATATATACTAATTTTTTTCTCTTTATCCAAATAGGTATTCAAATAAAAAATCATTATGTTTGCTGTGTATCGCTTTCAGAATATCGGAATCAGTAACTTTGCTGATTATTCTATCTATTTTGTGCATTTTGGCATATTTCGAAACCTGCATTTATGTAAAGAACAAAATCAATATAGAAAAATCACACTTCCAAGAAAGTCAAACGGTTAATTCAGAAGTTATTTTTATACGTGTAGTTTATCTATATACTTTTGTTTATGTTTAAATAATACCTCTAGTATTTATTGTTGCGATTTCAGAAATGATATTGTACGAAATAAATTGTATTACGCATCCGCACTATAATTGAATTATGAAATACACAAATAAAAAAAAGATATAAACAGTTTATAAGATTCAAATTGTCAGTAGATATTATCCGTAGCAATATTTATATAATTTATATAATAGTTTACTGTTTACTAGCCCAGTACACTTTTAATTATCCGAAAATATGTTATTGAGAGATAAAATGGGTAACACGTGATCTCGAAGTGCTCGGTATATTTCTGAATTTACTCTTTAAATCGCACTTAAAAAGCGATTAAAAGAGTAGAACATGAAAACAGAGAAATTAAGATTTAAAATGGTATAATAATATATTATACTCGTCAACAACGCCTACTTTCTTTATTCAAATCTATAAGTATATATTCCATGTCCATCTTCGATTTCATTAAGGGGGGAAACCCATTCGTCGGGTCCAAAAAATTTTTTGGAAATAGTCTTAATCGATTGCTAAACTATTCAAGAATATCCCCTGAAAATTTCAAGTCGATATCTAAAGTATTTACGAAGTTACAGCTTGTAGACGATCCGGGCGAGCCGCACCCTGTATTACCTTCAAAAACTTTAAACGCGTTTTTCTTGAAACGTGTCTTTTTTATTTGTGTGCACGATTGAAAAAATTCTACTGAACCGATTGGACTCTATTACGGCTCATTTTAAAGATAATTAAATTCTCTTGAACATTTTCTGATTTTTGAAAAAAAATTTTTTTAACGTTTTTTTTGACATTTTAATGTCATTCTTTATGCAAAAAATACATAAACTGTGAAAAAACATGCAATTGCAATTTTTTTTTAAAATATCTCAATGTCATATCGAAGCTACTATCCTAAGCTTTAAAAAGAACTTTGGTTTTTTGGTTTCAGATAAAAATTAAGGACGCTATCCTGCACACAGTGATTAGCGAGGCGAGATGTAAATGACTGCCATTTTTATATTAAATTGCAATATTTTTGCACGAAAAAATTATTTTGTAATCTTCAATTATATGTTACAATGTCATAAAAATTTCAAAGCGTTTGGAGTCATTATACCCAAGAAAAAAAATTCCTAAAAATCATGCATTTTTTGACCCGACGAATGGGTTTCCCCCCTTAACTGAAGTTTCACGCAAATCTTCGTCAGATTCTGAACTTGAATAGGATCTGCGTTTATACAAGAAGTGATTAAAAGAGTAGAAAATGTAATAGAGAAATTAATATTTAAATTGATACAATCGTGCACATTTCTCGTCAATAATACCTGTTTTTTTTTTCCATAAATGTAATATTTTCTCTTTTGTCTGATTTTATTGAAGTCTCTACTGGATTCTGATATAATTTAAGCATAGTAAAAATAATTACTCGTCATTTTTCTCTATTTCTTCTTTTGTCTAAGCGGCTGTCAGGATGCTTGTTCGTATTCTACTTTGTCTTTGTGGCTCATTCCCATATGGAAATCGTTGTTCCTCATTGATTTTGAAGATGTCGGCGCAGCCCTGTATTTATATATACTAACTTTAATTAATTAAGTAGAAAACGCAATAAAGTAATTAGTGTTTAAAATTTTATAATTATGCACATTACTCGGTTGTTAAATAAAAACTGTCAATTTTTAAATTTAAGTGATTAATATAAATATTACCAATAAATTTACGTTGATAGGTTAAAGTGTTAATTAGTATTTGACTTATAAGATTTTCTTTTGTTCTATAATTTAAGTATAGTAAATAATTACTAGTGACAATTTTCTCTAGATAATCTTCCTGTCGTTTAAGTGGCTGCTTCAGGATGCTTGCTTGTACTCTACTTTGTCCTTGTGGTTCATTTCCATGGAAATCGTTGCCTCTTATTGATTTTGAAGAAGTCGGTGAAGAACTGTATTTATATACATTAACTTTGATTAATTAAGTAGAAAACGCGATGCGACAGAGTAATTAGTATTTAAAATTTTGTAATCATGTACATTACTCGGTTGTTAAATAAAAACTGACATTTTTAAAATTTAAATCACTCATATAGGTATTATCAATAAATTTACGTTAATATAGGTTATAGTATTTGAGTCTATAATATTTAATTTGTAAGATTTCATTACATTTTATAATTTAAACATAATGAATAATTACTCGTCATTTCTTTCTATTTCTTCTCCATGTCGTTTAAGTGGCTGTTTCAAAATGCTTTCTCGTACTCTACTTTGTCTTTGTGCCTCATTCCTATGGAAATCGTTGTCTCTTATTGATCTTGAAGTCGATGCAGATCTGTATTTATATACGTTAACTTTGATTAATCAAGTAGGGAACGCTATAGAGTAATTAATGTTTGTCAAATTAAACACAGTAGAACATTAAACACTGAAAATATGTGAACTGATTTTTATATTACAACAATAAAATTGCACTCAGTGCTGCGAGTGTTTCCCAATGGAAGGCGCTATAAGTGATCAATATTGATATTATCAATAAATTAATATTTTTGTTTATTATTCATTTACGCTTAATGTTTATAAAAATAATTTCTCGAAAGTTGCAAGCTCTCTTTGTTGGATAGTAGGGAAGTACATAGTTAATCCCTAACAGGGTACGTAATATTGTTCTAAACTTCTAATAAATTAAGATTAACATCAGTACTAGTATAAGTTGTAAATTGATTATTAAGGTACTAAATGTAATATTACATTTCTATAGTTGTAACATAAAAATGTTTCAAAAACAAACCGTAATCGGTGTGTTGTTTGAAAAGTGTGTTGCATAAAATAATTATTATTAAGCGTTAAATCTTATCTAAATGACCAAAATTATAAATAATTATTAAATATTATATTTGATCTTATTTATTTAATCGTAAATTAAAGTGTGTTTTAAAAAACATTAAAGATTACTATTAGAAAGAAATCTTGCCTAGCATGGCTAATATTTCTGTACAGCAAAAACAAAAATTTAAATGCAAACATTAATAACAAAATATAAGTATCTGAAATTCTGAAATGACAAAATGCTTAAAAAATACTAAACATATACATACATAACTATTTCTTTAGACGCAAATAGCAAATTGGAACAGAAATTTATAAACATAAATATATTATAATAAATATTAATTTTTAAATATATAAATTTGTAATTTGTTATGCTTATATGCAAAAAGTTTGTAAATTCATAGAAAAAAAGAAAGTTTAACTATTCAGCGTTTGATTTGTTTATAAATAATAAGAAAACTGCAGTTAACAAATCATAATTTCTTGTAATATAATATAATATAATACGAATTATGAACATGAAAGTCGCGTCACATCAAGCCCGCGCAATAGTCATTTACAAAAAAATAAAAATGCCTTATTATTTTTTTCCATTAAAATTTTGGTTTAAAAAAAATGCCAAACGTGCAAAGAAAGTAGCACAAAGTATTTCTGTATCAAATAATAATTAATTAAAAGTTATAAAAATTCAAAAGATTAAGACGTGTTTGTTAACATGTTTTGGTCAATGACAATATGACATCACGATATAGGAAACTATTATAGTTGACTACTAAATATTACCGACATTACCTGTATTGTCGTGTTTTTGCATTCTGGCACAAAACAATATTTATAAATGCCTTTCCGCGCTTAATAATTGCAGATTCCTCCATTATAACTGGTTGAATCATGAATTGTATTCACGGTGGAACGGTCCGTGGTTGTATCATATATCGTGACGTCATAGACTAATGGCGCGTTTCAAAAGCTTACTATTTTTAATTGTTTATATACTGTTGTAACAAGTTTTTTCAAAGTACATATAATTTTTTTAGTACTTTAAATTGTTGTATTTTTATTTCAGTTAATTAAGAAAAGTCAAAAATGACTCTATTATAACAGTGCAGCGAGGAAAAGACAGCCCAGCATTATATGATGATTGCGATTGCTACATGTGTAGCGAACTTTTTAGAGGAGCGCACGGATGTTTTAACAACATTGCAGCCAATATTATGTAATGGTGGGCTCTCTTGCCTCTAACAATAAATCGTATGACCTATATGCGGTTATTCGCCGATATTATTTTTTATAATGTTGTCATAAATTATCGCAAAAATCTCAAAATGTGGATTTTTTTATTTATAATTTCATCAATTTTAACTTTCTATCATCCGACACCTTCTGTGTTGCGCGCAAGCATGCGTACCGACACGCACACACACAATACGTCTGCAATAGTGTAGCACAGATATTTTAACCATGTTGCGTAATTGTTGATCAAATATTATATATGCTTTATTACAAATATAGGTACTATAGCATAGAAAATTTTTGATGTCAAAAATGATAATAACATGATTAAAATCTAATTAGACAAATATTTATTTGCATATGCTCTTTATATATTTGTCAAAACATGCACATAATTTATTTTGTTTTGTGTATTTTTCATAAATTTCTCACAAATTATCGCGAAAATCTCAACATGTGGATTTTTCGATTTATATCGTATTATAATTTAATCAATTTTAACTATTTACGAGCGGTGTCACATCTATCATCCGATATCTTCTGTGTTGCGCGCAAACATGCGTACCGACACACATGCACACACAATACGTCTGCAATACGTGTAGCACTGAGATTTCATGTTGCGTAACAGTTGATCAAATATTATTTATGCCATGCCTTATTACAAATGTACTATAGCATAGAGAATATTTAGTGTCAAAAATTATAATAACATGATTAAGATCTAATTAGACATGCATATATACAATTTATTTGCATATGCATTTATATATATTTGTCAAAACATACAGATAATTGATTTTGTTTTGTGTGTTTCGAGGAGTTTTACAATAATCCAAAAATACGTACGGATAATCGCGGTTTCAGTCAAAATTGCATATATAGTTATTGTACATATCTACTGTGATGAAAACCGGTATATTTACATTTTAATTTATTGATTATTTTATTACTGCACCTATTTTGTACTCATATATCAATATTTTATACGGTTTTGGATGAATACTTACCCAGTGTCAGAATGGAAATGTCTCGAGTGTCTATATACATTATTATATCCTGCTTTTATGTCCCTTTTACATTGTTTGCACGTCGCACGACCACCCGTTACGTCGTAATTGTTCCATATGCTTGATCGATTTTTTCTATTACTGAAATTATATTTATCAGGGTGATTAAATGTCTTATTAAAATACACACGCCCCATTTCAAATTAATAATTTGTTTACAATGATTGCATTGGCATGTTCCCGTTTGTTTTGATACTTTGTAATTTTCTATAGTGTGTTGTCACGTTTTGGATGTTCGTCTAGTTTTGTTATGTTATATGTTATGTATAAGTGCTATTTTAATTCTTGCTGTTGACCACGATTATATAAGAAACTTCTTCACAATGATTAAACATGTTCGAGTAATTGCGTTAATGTGAACTATTATTTATGATTTATTACAAATGTACTATAACATGGAGAATATTTATATTAATAACAATATGATTAAAATTTGATTAGATACATATTTATTTGCATGTGCTATTTTTCATATTTGTCAAAACGTGCAAATAATTGATTTTGTTTTGTTTCGAGGAATTTTACAATAAGGGCTATAACACACAAAATGCATAGCGTAGCATAAGCATAGCATAAGACCGCTGGACCAATGAGCATCCAGCATAAAGTCGCCATATTAATTTACATGAGATGCTCATTAGTCCAGTGGTCTTATGCTATGCTTATGCTACACTGAAAAAAGATTTTAGTTATAATAACCAAGACTTGGTGAAGTAGTTTCAACTAAAGGTTTAGTGATTGTGACGAAATAATTTGGTTAATGTTAACAAATTGGGTTAATGTTAACAAATTTGTTAACATTAACCAAATATTTTGTCATAATCATTAAACTGTTTAGTTAAAACTATTTCACCAAGCCTTGATTATTATAACCAAAACCTTTTTTCAGTGTACGCTATGCATTTTGTGTACTATAGCCTTAACCCAAAAACACACGGACAATCGCGGTTTCAGTCAAAATTGTATAATTATTATACATATATGTACTGTGTTAAAAACCGGTATATTTACATTTCAATTTCTTGATTATTTCATTACTGCACCTATTTTGTACTGATATATCAATATTTTATACGGTTTTGGATGAATACTTACCCTAGTGTCAGAATGGAAATGTCTCAAGTGGCTCCATACATTTGTATATTCTGCTTTTATGTCCCTTTTACATTGTTTGCACGTCGCACGATCACCCGTTACGTCGTAATTGTTCCATATGCTTGATCGGCTTTTTCTATTACTGAAATTATATTTATCAGGGTGATTAAATGTCTTATTCAAATACACACGCCCCATTTCAAATTAATAATTTTTTTACAATGATTGCATTAATGCTAAAGCATGTTGCCGCTTGTGTCTTGTGTGTAATTTTCTTGTATGTTGCTACCGCGTTCTGAATGTTTGTCTAGTTCTGTTAACGTTATGTACATGTGTTATGCATAGAGTAATATTTTAATTCTTGCTTTTGACTACGATTAGAAAAATTACCGTACAATGATTACACATGTTCGCTTAATTGTTAATCTAATAGATATTATTTATGTTTTATTACAAGGGTGCTATAGCATTGAGAATATATTTAGTATTAAAAATTAGAGTAATATGATTAAAATCTGATTACATACAATGACATACATATTTATTTGCACGTTATTTTTACATATTTGTCAAAACACAGTAAAAATTGATTTTGTTAAAAATTCACATATAAAAAATATTATCGACACATACATCCTGTCACGGCTTGAAGCCCTTTCCTAATTTGATTTTCTAACGAGCCTTCTTAAGGGGTAAGGCCACCCTGGGCGTCAAAAAGAAAAGGTCAATTTCGGGATTTTTTTTAAAGAGTATAGTAAATGTTATCGAATTTTCGTCAAAAGTACTTTATAGAACTTGCTTTGAGGTACAAAAATAAAATTTTTCAAAAATTTTTATTAAAAAATGGCGGCTCCAGAACCAGGCTCCGACGACGCCTGTATATAAACGGGCGGACAGAAATCTCCTTCAGATTTCCACCTGGAACAAAAACCCAAAATTTTACTTTTAATAGATACCCAAAACTAGTCAACCACGTAGGGATTTTTCGATATCTTATAAACTTTGCTTTTTATAAACAATTAATGACAAAATTTTTACGTGAAAAAATGAATTTTGGGTTTATATGCTCACCATTTTCCGAAAAAACAGTATTTTCAAATTTCCCTACGTGGTTGACTAGTTTTGGGTATCTATTAAAAGAAAAATTTTGGGTTTTTGTTCCAGGTGAAAATCTGAAGGAGATTTCTGTCCGCCCGTTTATATACAGGCGTCGTCGGAGCCTGGTTCTGGAGCCGCCATTTTTTAATACAAATTTTTGAAAAAATTTATTTTTGTACCTTAAAGCAAGTTCTATAAAGTACTTTTGACGAAAATTCGATAACATTTATTATACTGAATAATAAATTTCTTTTGCCAGTGAAGAATAACAATTAAAGTAATTTAAATCGACCGTGACTGGCAATATATAACGTCTTTCCGATATGAACATTGAAAAACTGTTAGCCAACTTGGTTTGTCGGATTGTATGTGCTGTGTGAATCCGACAAACCAAGTTGGCTAACAGTTTTTCAATGTTCATATCGGAAAGACGTTATATATTGCCAGTCACGGTCGATTTAAATTACGATAACATTTACTATACTCTTTAAAAAAAATCCCGAAATTGACCATTTCTTTTTGACGCCCAGGGTGGCCTTACCCCTTAAGCTGTAATCACACGATGCACGTTTTTCATGCCCGCATCCTTGCACGCTTACTGACGTTGACCAATACATTGAACGTTGCTCGGTTTTGCTGTTTAAAACTTCACAAAGTTATCATACGAAACTTGCAACGATGGAAAATTAACGTTTTAAACGGCGAACAGAGCAACGTTCAATGTATTGGTCAGCGTGCAAGGATGCAGGCATGAAAATCGCGCATCGTGATTGTAGCTTTATATTATTCTTGTGTGATTTTGTTTTGTTTCAAAATTTTAGAAAAATCCAAAGACACACACGGACAATTGCTGTTTCAGTCAAAATTACATAATTATTATATCTATCATATACATGCCGTGATGAAAACTGGTTTATTTACATTTTCATTTATTGATTATTTCATTACTGTACCTATTTTATATTCATCAATATTCTCTTTTGGGTGAATACTTACTCACAATATCGCAAGTGTGTAGATAAATTTCTTATCCTTTGATCTCCATGATATTTTAAAACTTTCTCACATGTTTTGCATGTCGCATCTCTGTCTGTTATGTCGTACCTGCCCAATATGCTTGCTCTTCTTCTCACAATTCTGTAAATAAATTAACATTTATCAAGGTGATTAATTTTTAAATGTCTTATTAAAATATACACGCCTTATTTAACATTAATTATTTTTTTCGCAACAATTGTATGTTGCGGTTTGTTTTGATAATTTGTAATTTTCTATAGTATATGTTGTCACGTTTTGGATGTTTGTTTAGTTTTGTTATGTTATGTATAAGTGGTACTTTAATTTTTGCTACTGACGATTAGAAGAATTCTTCACAATAATTAAAAATGTTCGCATAATTGTTGATGTGAACTATTATTTATGTTTTATTATTAACTAGCTGGTTACCCGGGCTTCGCCCGGGGGTCGTTTTTCTTCAAACGACTTTCATTTGTGTTTCAATATCCATATTGTGGACAAACATAAGGAGTGTGTCGGGTGGTTGATTTAAGGTGGTAGTTTAACTTTTCCGTTTGAACAACACATTCCAGGTGCTTAAGTTTTAAACTTTTTGACTTGACAATGACCACATATTGCATCCAATTTCCCAATTATTACTCTCGGAAGAAATTAATATTCGTAATTTGGATCATAACTAAATGCCTCTAATTTCAAATCGGACCGCATAAATGTTTTCCTTAATTGAACATGTCGTAACCGGTCTTTTTCTATTCGGGTTTCACGCTATTGAGTCATTTCTGCTTTTCCGATATTTCACTTACCGATCAGCGACTTTATCCCTTGGTTTTTGCCGGGCGTTTTTTCGGGAATTTCGAGATTGTTTGCTCGCATGTAACATAATTCGTTGTCTTCCGCAAATACCACATACTTACAATATTTTTTGTAAAAACTATTGCGAAAGTTCAATTTGAGATTGAAATTAAATTTAAATAAGAAATAGTATTCAACAAATACTTTAATCATCCCTTGGTTTTCCCGGGCGTTTTTTTCAGGAATTTCGAGATTGCTCGCTTGCGATGTACACAGAACTTCGATATTTCACTTAAAAAACGTCCGGGAAAACCAAGGGATAAAATCGTTAATCGGTAAGTAAAATATTGAGGTTCTGTGTACATCGCGAGCGAGCAATCTCGAAATTCCCGAAAAAACGTCCTGGAAAACCAAGGGATGAAGACGCTGATCGGTGTGAAATATCGAGGTTCCGTAGTAACCTAGGTTTTGCGCAAGGATTTAAAGAGTAATGGTGCAAGATTTGGTTCAGATCGGTCGAATAGTTTAGGAGTGTATAATGAACAAACAAACTTAAAAAACGCCCGGGAAAACAAAGGGATAAAATCGGTAATCGGTAAGTGAAATATCGAAGTTCAGTGCGTACATCGCGAGCGAGCAATCTCAAAATTCCCGAAAAAACGCCCGGGAAAACCAAAGAATAAAGTAGCTGATCGGTAAGTGAATAATCGAGGTTCCGTAGTAGCCTATGTTTTGCGCAAGGATGTAAAGAGTAACTGTGCCAAAGTTGGTCCAGATCGGTCGAATAGTTTAAAAGTGTATGAAGAACATACAGACATACATACATACATACAGACATTCTATTTTATATATATAGATACAACGCCCACTATACTATAGCATAGCGAATTTTTATATTAATAATAATATGATTAAAATCTGATTAGATACATATTTATTTGCATGTGCTTTTTTATATATATGTTAAAACATGCAGATAATTGATTTTGTTTTGTTTCGACAAGTTTTACAATAATCCAAAAACACACGGACAATCGCGGTTTTAGACAAAATTGCATATAATTATTATACATATATACATATGTATTATGATAAAAACCAGTTCATTTACATTTTCATTCGTTAATTATTTCGTTACTGTACCTAACTTTATATATATTCATCAATATTTTATAACTTTTTTTGGATGAATACTTACTCAGTGTCAGAATGAAATTTCCAGTGTCTGGTTAGATTACATGTTTGGCGTTATTTTTCTGTATTTTTATGACCGTTTCACATTTCTTGCACTTTGCATCGCGGCCCGTTACGTCGTACTTGTCCCATATGCTTGCTCTTCTTCCCATTTTTTATTTCTGAAATTACATTTACCATGGTGATTAATTCTCAAATGTATTATTAAAATATACATGCTCTATTTAAAATTAATTATTTTTTTGCAATGATAATATGTTGCCATTTATCTTGTAATTTTCTATAGTATGTTTTAAATATTTGTCTAGTTCTGTTATGTTATGTTATGTATATCGCATAAGTAACATTTTGATTCTATAGGCTTCGAGCACAATTAGAGAAAACTTCTTCACAACGATTACACTTTACCAGTACTCAATCACGATTCCTTTTTTTTTACAATGTTTCTCCACCGATCCTCGCAATATCTATTTTAACCGTTCTATGTCGCGAAGAGCACTAACTGTGCCACTTGTTGATATTACTTGAAGAAGCGTTTGCAAAATTGGTCGTAGAGAAGGTCGAAGAGAGAAGTATGTTTTCTTGTTTGATTGTAATAGTATTTTGTGTGGCAAGTTTGGAAAACAACGAATTATATGTCGCGCGTGAAGTTGCCGCATGAGCTGAAGGCTTATGGTGTATTCACACGAGTACGAGTGTGATTTAGGCGAGTGCAGCAAACCACACGAGTATAAGTGTGAATGTACAATGCGGCAACTTCACGCACGACGTAATTCTTTGTCTTCCGCACATGCCACATACAATATATTTTGTAATGCTTGTCGCGAAAGTTCGATTTTGAGATTAAGAAATCGATTTCATTCTTCTTGAATGATGACGGTTGTAACGAATTGACGTTTTGTCTCGCGTGAATTTCGTTACGTTCATGTTTGTTATATCAATCGGAAATCGTAAAACAAAAACTAACAATCGTGAAAAAAAGGAGGTTTTTTACACATTAGTGCGGTACCGTAAGTCATAAAGGTGCTTTTCTCGCACTAGTGCGGTAAAGTAAGGCATAATGGTGCTTTGCTCGCACTAGTGCGGTAAAGTAAGACATACATTAAATCGTTGAGAAATAAGCTACTTTTCGCACGTTAAACAGCAATCGAAAATCGTACTTTCGCCACAGGTATTGCAAAAATATTTATATGTATGTACTTTAAATCTGTTTAACTGTCAAATCTTACAGTTTCACTTGTTATTTGATTCTAATGTTATTTAATTCTAATGTTATATAAGAACACACACAACGACTACATGTAACAACTAAAAAGTCAAATCGACTGTACGTCTTAGTTTAAATTGTATACTTTAATATTTATCAGTGTTGGCTGATGCTAAGTAATCCGATCTTTTGAGAACTCTTTTCGACAATCGCTTTATTCTTATATAAGGCAATAGAAGCCGCATAAAAATATAAATGATGGAAATATGAAGACATAGAAAAAAGAAAGGAAAAACTGTTTTGGATGTCCAAGAAGAACAAGAACATATATCATCACTGTTAAAATATAAAAAAGAAAAGAACATATAAAATTTTGGAAACAAGGACTAGAAATTGCGGAAAATTAGCCGTTAGATTATGATGTTTCGTCTGTGTTTTAATATTAATTCCGATCAATTCATCCAGAAAGATTTTTTAAATAAAGCGAATATATATTTAAGAATAAATATGTATTTTGAAGAAAATTTTCTGTATTTGTAAGACTCGTAATAGTCAATTCTGAAAAATTAGAAGGTATTCCTTAGATGTGCTCACATATATTTTTTGCCAATAAATTAAAAGGCGAATTTTATAAATATTGTCTATATTTTATTATTTATCGCAATTTGTAAAATTATTAAAATAGCAGCCAATTATATTATATGAATGATATTTACGATGTATGATTTTTCAATGTGTGATATCGCTTATTATATATAAACACATATTATATATAAACACATACATGCGTGCGCCTATATATACGCAGTCACACACGTACGCACTCATACATATATCTCGTAGACGTATACGTGTTTTAGAATGATATATATTTATAATTGCGCTTTAAACTCGTTAGCCTAGAAGTGAATTTTATAGTTGATTTACAGATAAGCTAATTATCGCACTTTAGTTAATTGACAGTTAGTACTTTCAGCCTCTATATAAAATACGCGTTAGTATTAATAACATTTATAAAAACATATATAGGTTCCTAATAACTACAGGAAAGTGCACACAATCTGATTAGAGTAAGAAGGAAAGAAAAAGAAAAGAGGCGGGCGAGTTAAATATTACTTTTTATTTTATAATAATATTTTATAATATATAATATATGCTTAATATTCACTGCCCGTCAAAAGTTTGGTGATAGCAAGAAACATATATAAAATTTGTAGGGTCCTAGGAATGGACCTACAGTTAGGAAGCATTTTGGGCAATATAGCAGCATGCGACAGTCCACGTCGATCACATGGTCAATGTTGCACATTACGTATGCATGGAGTAATTCAAGCAAAGATGACTTTGGCTATATCCAGAAAGGCGCATCATTAGCACAAAATTTAATCAAAGTCACCTTTAAAGGGGATTTTAATCAAATTTTGATTAACTTTTAATTCGTAATTAATTCAACATTCAGCAGTATTGCTTAAAACATAATTTCTATAAGTAATAGTTGGTTATGCCTAATTTAATGTCACTTTATGTATTAATTAATATACAAATATGCTACTCATATTAATAAAATATTCATTATTAAATAGGTATTATTTAATAAATTAATTAATAATTATGTTAATCTGAAATTGATTCAACCGACAGAATTATTTACTGCAGTGAAATATTTAGTTATACAGTTATTACAGTTCGTCGTCTTTAATCTGAACACTTATTGGTATTTGCGATTCAATCGGAGTTGCAAGTTTCCATTCCACGAGTTTCCGATTATGATTCCGTGAATTCTTTATATTACTATGGCTCTTGTAGAAAAACAAACAATCTACTTAATATAATAATAGCGTAATTGACTGAGGATGGAACCTAATCCGGGTTAACCCAGTTACAAGCGAAATCGAGCATCTGTTGGTCGATTCGCCGATTCGCTCGCGTTGACCAATAGACGCTCGATTTCGTTTGTAACTGGGTTGAATCCGGATTGGGTTCCATCCAGACAATTACGCTATGAGTTTATTATATTATGTAAATGGATTTTGTATTGTTTGTATGTTAAGACACACTAAACTATGTTTAAAATATCTCAAAATCTCGAGTACTCGCAACTTGTAGCGTCGCCGAAACAGACACGGGGCGGTCTCGCTCCGCGCGTACTTGGCGCGGGACACTATACCGTATCTCTGGATCATAAAATATCTATAATATTAATCGTATTTATATAACATAAACTTAAGAAATAATAGTAATAACAGAAAAGATTAAAAAATTTTTAATCAATACACAAAAAAAGCTGGGTCTAATCAACCAAACTATAATGAATTATATATGAAATAGGCGTAGAAAAGACTGAAGAATATAATAGAATTAGAAAAATTGCTAATAATTAATACCTATTTAAAATATAATTCTTTAAGATTTGGTTAATTAGTTATATTCTTCAGTCTTTTCTACCTCTATTTCATATATAATTCGTTAAGGTTTAAATGTTGCTCTAATTTCCATTAATTTTGAGATATCGGGCTATTTCTAATTTTATTATATTTTTCAGTCTTTTCTACCTCTGTTTCATATATAATTTTTTAAAATTTGATTGATCAGTTCTCGTGTTACACACATTTCAAATTTTGGAGAATTCGTACATACATAGAAGCTTTATAAAGCCGAGTCTAATCAACCAAATCTTAAAGAATTATATATATGAAATAGGGGTAGAAAAGACTGAAGAATATAATAGAATTAGAAAAATTGCCAATAATTAATACTAAATTGTCAAAAAACATCAATTTGTAAAAAATCTCAATTATTGAGACTTGAGATGTAGGAGGTTAAAATTTTAAAATATTGGCAATTTTTCTAATTCTATTATATTCTTCAGTTTTTTCTACCCCTGTTTCATATATAATCTGTTAAGATTTGGTTAATTAGTTCTGGAGTTATACAAATTTCGGTAAAGGCACATACATACATACAGACATACATACGGCCATTTTTAAAAATTTCGATTTTTCGACGCTTTAGAACATTCTGAACACATTGGCAGCGGCAACAAAAAATTTCTTTTTACGAAAAAAAATCAAAATTTTCTGTATGAAACGTTATTATTAGTTTTGATAATAAATGTTGCTTGTTGTTATGTATCACTAGTACCGGCATATTCCATGTTTTTTTATTAATGCATTTGATGTAGATATCTGATAGTAGAATAGTTAACTTAATGAAGGTATCAATCATTAATAATTTTATAAAAATATTTTACGCAATATATCATGCTTTATTTTATATTTTATACTGTTACGTTAATTTTGATATAATATGTTAACGTCAACTTCTTATTGTCAGATGCGTTCGACAGATCTGCTCGATTTCGGGCGCCAATCTGACGTCGGATTGCGTTCGACAGATCTGCTCGATTTCTGCCACCAATCTGACATCGGATTGCGTTCGACAGATCTGTTCCATTTCTGCTACCAATCTGACGTCGGATTGCGTTCGACAGATCTGCTCAATTTCTGCCACCAATCTGTCGTGAAGTTATTTCAACAGACTCTTTCCACAGATCACGAGCTTAATGCCGATACAAATTGCTATGGATCTGCTGTGTGATTCTGCTGTTAGCAGACTTGGCTGACTGGGATATTAATTATTATATAAATTAAAACTAACTAATTTTTCAAATAAGTTAAAAATTGACACTATAATATTATACAATTAAAATCTATTTGAAAGAAGAGAAAAAAAAGAATTAACATATACCTATATATTATTATTTTTATTTGTCCGTCTTATTTCAGAACTTGCCAATTCCGCCAGGAGCTCAATTTCTTACCGCAAAGGCCTACATGCAGAAAATGCAATTGCTTGCATTCCATGTTTGCTTCCACCATCCCAACCTCTGAGCTTTATTGTTCAACCAGTTTAGCCTCCACCAGCAGCCTTTTTAAATGTAGTGATATACATATAAGCATTAAAAAAGGCTGATGGAGGTACGTTGAACTGGTTTCAAGCATCATTTCAGATTTTCTAAAGAAAGTTTTTAATTCCTTTTAAAGCCGTGAGTTAGATCCTGAAACTTGCGCTACATTTTTGTATCTCCAGCTTTCGGAATCTGCAAATTCTTTTTTTTTATAGCTGCATCATATACTAGATTTCCAAACTGAATAAAATATGTAATTATTTCTCGTTTATCCAGGTGCGCCTAATATACCCAAAAGACAGGTACGACACTCAGCAGACGAATAAGGAATCATACGAATGCAACTCTCTGATCGGCAGTTGCATGCATTTGTTTGATTTTTCATTCGTATGCTGGCTGTTGCATTCCGACGCTAACACCCTACGTTATCTCCAGATTCCTCAGGGCTCAGGAGCCTTGCACAATAATAGGTACCTACATCAGAGCGATGCAACTTTTAAATCACCTATAAATAAGTATAGAACCATTATTTTCTGTAGACATCATCGAAGACCTGTCCCCCCGATAGGTCTTCGATGATGTCTACAGAAAATAATGGTCACATGATGCCGGATCAACCCATCTTCTTTTCTTCAGAAGAAACTCATAAAGGAATGGACCAAACTAGATATGAATTAAGTAGTGATCATATGGTCCCACATTGTGTGTGTGTGATTTTGAGATAATACGAGCGATATTGTGTGATCCCAATGTCAATGGTGCAATTCTTGAAAAGCGATAAAAACCTTAATGCAACATCAAAAGATTCCTATGTATGAGCAATTCTATATTGTTTCTCTAAACAATTTTTATGATAATATTTTGTAAAGCCTTCTTTATAGAAAGCTCGACAGTTCAATTAGAAAGAGCTATTACATAATACTTGATCACGCACAGTAGGTTTAATCTTTTATATCCTCGATGACTTTGTTAAGGAAATTGGACCAAGCATATTTAAAAATAAAACGTCTAAAAGTATTTAAAACTTTGTACAGAACACACGTATGCCTTTAATGTTAACGTTCTTATGTATTATTTGTTAAAAAATTAAAAATAAAAACAATTATTCATAAAACCTTTTCAATTGTTCTCCCTCCGATCCTCCGATTAACATCCAGTCCTATTATAGTCTATACAATAGCGTAATATCTCTGAAGCATTGCATTGATGCGTCTGGAATCTTTTGATGCGTACGAGACAAAACATTAGTCGTGCGCTCAACTGCTGAAAGCATACAGCAGAAAATTAAAAATCGAGAGCAATATACATATATGTTACGCATATATCTATAGAAAGAGCGTAAAACTATTACGCTCATTTGCCGGCTATGATCAGCCGGCAATAGAAGGAGTATAATTTCTCTAGTTCTTCTTCCTGTCTATACAAGAATACATGATAGGTTAATGCCAAGCCCCACCAATATAATGTATGTACAACAAGTAAGATAATATTTTTCTTGCACAAATGTGCATGTGTAATCGGAGGCGAAGAGGTATAATGTCTCCTGCATCAGTAACCACAATTAATCGCAAATTAAAAAATCTCCTAAACTTACTTTTAATGTTTTATACATATTTCCTTAATCGTGATCGTGATAAATTAATAAATTAAATAAAGTGATACTTTCGAATAAACAAGAATTAATATGGCACCTTATAGGTAAATAGAAATATGGTTAGGTAGGAATAGGAAAACAGGGGTATATGGATAGAGCTGCGTTCGGAAACATTACCCGAGGGATGCCCCTAGGTATCACTTTATCCTTGTTGTTCACCAAATGTTAAACAAAGATAAAATGATACCCGAGGACACTCGGGTGATGTTTCCGAACGCAGCCTAGGTAGGGAATAACAGTCCGGGTAGTTATCTCTCCGGGAATACGGGGAGATTATAATTTGTAATGTTAATTATATAGAATAATTATGTATTATGTAATAAATAATTTTTAATTTATTACATAATTAGTAATGCAATATATCCATAATATCCAATTCTAGGTAACCTATATTAAAACTATGTAATATTATATAATATTAATTATAATGAAATTATTGTAATAAAGAATTGTAAGAAAAATTGTAATAAAATTGAAATTGTGATACTAGTGTCGCATATATTACACAAAATTGACAGAAGACATACGATAATATACAAAATTCATGCTAAATCAGCATGTTTAATAAGTTTTTAATAATTTTTTAAAATATTATCAGTTTTTATTTTATTATTTATCAGTTTCTTTGATTTGAAATGTCGTACTAATTTGTTATTAATTAGAACACGCAAAAAAACGGAAAAATGCGATCGCTATCTCGGTTTTTATCGCTGTCCCTCGCGTCAGGTGGACGTTAAGAAATACGTACCGGCGGGGAGCCGTAGCGATTTTCAACGTAGCGAGTAAGCGAGTAATTATTGGTTCGGTGCCCCGTTGAAGATCGAAGACTCCTGTTGCAGATCCAGAATTAATCCCTGGTTTTCTTGTATCTGCTTTTATCTCGGATCTCCTGGAAGCGGTGGTTTCGGTACAATACGCGACGTCGATTCGCGAAATTAATTAGAACACTTTAAGATAAGATTTTATTCTTCTCAATATAAATATTCTTCTATTAACGCTGATATCAGCCATTCTTTTGTCTTGCTGATGAAAAGACAGTAAAGTGTGTGTGTGGATATGGATAGAATAACTATAATTTTTATGAAATAGAAAAAAAAATAAAAATATTAGTAAAAGAGAAAAAAAGTAAACAAATAAAGAAAGAAATAGAAAAAATAGATGTAAGGAAAAAATGAAAAACCACTATACATCTTTGATGTAATGTAGTTATAAATGACTATATTTTATTTTTCAATTTTTTGTTTCTAATAGGAAAGTCATTTCCAATAGTCATTATAGATTCTATCAAAGACTATAGATTGGAAGAATATCGATATTAATTATCAAATGCTCATATATTTCATGCATCTTGTTATTAAATTATACTTGTTTGTAACTACTCCTCGATAACAGCTGGTTATTCTATTCATATATTTATATAGTAAGAGAAATAGGTATATATCGTGTATAATGGACATATATTTTAATTATAAGAAAAATGTGTACCTCAATAATAAAAGAATATTTTAATAGTAAAAATAAATGGGATGCAATAATTTGAAACACGATTGTCGCTCGATTAACTTGCTGCCGAAATGACCGCTACCGGAGCAATCCGGAAGATCTGGGATTCATTCTTTCCTGCAGTGGAGGCCCTCCACGTTCAACAAGTTTGATTAACTTTCCGCTTAATTTTCTTTTATATTCTTTTGATTTCATGGAGCTCGACAAATC